>OX411306.1:92289781-92557866 GCA_948150685.1 Rhaphigaster nebulosa | reverse complement strand
TTCTTCATGTTTGCTCATACTCATCTACCCGCTATTCCACAGCTCCAACTATATCAAAACTAGACTAAAAAAGCACTTATAAATCAAAACAATTTCATTCACTGACAAGGAATATTCAAATAGCTTTTAAAAAAAACTGTCTTGCAGCATTAACCTAATGACAGAAGCTTTAAAATCTTCCAGCAACCCGTACAGCCCACCCAGACGACAGTGAGGGGACAAGAGATATGCTGAATTAATTTACTCTGCTGAGATGTGATAACTAATAATATAACTGATAACTAATTTCATTTAATGTGAAAATTTTATTTGATGTCAATAAAATAAAATCAATTAAGTCCCCCTAAGAAATAAAAAATCTATATATCTATTTTATGGAATTAATATCGATCATATCTAACCGATAAGATCCGTTAACTTTACTTATTGTTATATCAATACCGATATTGAAATTTCATTAAAAATTTGTAAATGTACATTTCGTTAATACGTAACGAAATATTATAGTCTACTGATTTCGACAAATAACTATAGGAGGAATAGTGTGGAATCTATGGAGGACGGGGAGCTATCTAATCCATTAACGACCTGCCCTATCTGCCCAGTGGGGATCTAATCACAGCCAGCCTCACTACCGGCAGCTCCTTCTACAATCTCTGTCTTCAATTCTCACTTCAGCTCCTTATTTAGGATCTATTGCTTTCTCTTGCCGTATTAAGCAACATGGAATTAGAACTTAAACTGCTTTAACAAAAAAAAAAATTAATAATAAAAATTATATTAATGTAACTTTACTCGAGGATTTATGAAATGAAAAATTAAATCTTCGTGTTGCTTCATAAGTTTTTGGTGCCATGAGAGTTAATTAGTAAAATAAAAGGTCAATAGGTCACGAAATGGTTTTATGCTGTTGCAAATTACTTCGACGTTTCGGCCATCTTGGGCCATTCTCAAGTCTGTAAAAAACGTACTAGTTTAGTCGATATATATACATTTAATTTTAAACTGTAGGAGAATATTTTTTTTTTTTACATTTATATAAATATTTAACCATTATTTCATTTATCAAATACCTACCATACAGTAACGTAGGTACTATATTTTCTTGTTTACATAAAACAACGTCATTACCTTTTTTTTCCTTCTTCTATTTTCGGTATTATATTTTCTTTGGTAAAATATCACAAAACACTCATTAAACTATTTTAATTTATTGATGCAAGAATTGTAAAGATATTCTTGTTTATAATTACTAATAATTGAGTCATTTCGTCCTAATCGATTCGCTATTGAAGGATGACTAAATTTAGGAGTGGGAACAGATTAGCATTCGAACGTGAAATACAATTTTCGCAGTTCTTGCAACTTTTTTTTTACGCTCTAGTATTATGACATATACTATTTCTAAATTTGAAATAAAGTGCATTGGATCATGCATAAATCAAAAGAAAAGAAGTTTTTATCTAAAATTAATATTAGAAAAGTTCTTACATTTAATTACACCTACTTTGAGATTCATTTTCCATAATATTGTAGCCAATAAGAGATTACTAATGGTACAAAAATAAATTGAAATTTGAAGGACTTTAGAGATAATAAAGAAAATAAACAGGCAATGATAAAAGGTATAATTAAACATTTAATTGATAAATTTTCACCATGCAAAAAAAGTCACATTTCTATTAGTTCAATTGCATTAAATGTCCGGAAATACCTTATTTATGGCACCAAAAAAAAAAAAATCTTAAAATTTGTTTATTTTTGACCATTTTGTAATAGTTTGACAATGTTGCCATAAGTCTATTGTACTTATCAACATCGAATGGAAATTTTAATTAATGACAATAGGCAACTAATGGCAGAATAGATGTAATTTGCTAGTGTCTGCAATATATATTTACTTTTCAGATGGATCTAAAGGATATAAGAGCGCTAGAAGAAATATCAATGTTCCTTATAACTGGAGAGTTAGGAGAAGCTTTCAAATAACATAAAATAAGGAACCTATAAAGGGACCCCTTAGTATAACAAGATTTCCTTTCCAAGGAAGGAAGCAAGTAAAATCGGATCGGTTTCGCTTTTCTGTGGCCAGCCAGCCATTCATCAGCAAAGAGTGATTGCTTGAGAAAGTCCACGTTTCAACGCAATGGAATATGGATTGTACAATTTAATGATCTCTTGAATTGTTAGTATTTGCATACATATTATCATAATCAATACTAAAGTTGTGAAGAATACGGCTTTTGTAGTCCTTCTTGATTCATAATGTGAATATTAATGGTTTGCTAACCAAAATGACCTTTTTTTTTTTTTTTTTTTCTATCCCCCTTTTATTAAGTAAAAGTAAAATCCACAATAAGTTGTTCGATGCAAGGCCCTATTTGTTTTAATTTACTTTACTTCTGTTTTTGCCTTTAGAAACAGCTCCATAGAAACAGAGTTTGATCAAGTCAACAGGATTAAATATTAGTGAATAATATACAAATAAACAAATATAATAAAAAATATAAATATATAAATTAAACATAAAAAATAATTAAATTTATTATTCGTTATTCACGAATAAAAATAAAGGAGCTCTATTCTTTATTCGAAAATAAATTTTCCCAGCCAAGATTGCATTAGTAAAATATGATGTAAAAAAAAGTTGATCGTTCTTCTTTTTATAATAATACATAACGTACTAAGGTTATTCATAAAAAATATACATTTTATTTAATTTAGTTTCAAATATTTGAAATGAAAACATGACCTTGATATATAACGGACTGATTAACTAAAAAAAAGGAAATTAATAATGAATATGAAATATTAAATCGTAGACATGAAACAACCAAAAAAGTTTGTCAACCCCCCCTCCCCCCAAAAAAAAAATATCATCCGGCTTATCGCTTGCCGTTTTAAATAAACCAACAATACACATATTCTATTGAAAAAAAAAATGTGACATGCTTAGGAGAAACGGAGTAGAAGAATGAAATATACTTATTGGCAAAGCTCCAGCCTTACTTATTTTATGCTAACCCCTATTCACCTAAAAGTTTTAAATACTCATACAAAAGAAACTTTGTATCAAAACATTAAAAAAAAAGGCATGACTACAGTTACATCTAAGAGATTATTGTCAATATGTCCTTTACTGCAAGATCACTCAGAAGTTTCTTTTGATAATTACATGAAGCCAGTTATATTACTTTAAACCTTTGTAAAACTACTCAATCCATAAAAATCATTCTTACAATCAATTTCATTTGTTAAGAAATAAAGAAAGTCCTTAACTCTTTAACGGTAAAAAATCCGTAACCTTTTAAAACTATAGAAAAACAGTATTTGGAAAGACAAACTTAGGACAGCTCATTGTGACCATCATTAGTTTTGGAAACTTCTAAAAATATAACTAGGAAAGGAATCCTGATCAATCTGCCCGATGGAGATACTCTTATAAGCAGAATATTACAACGAAGACATTATAAGATGAAAGGAAACCAAACCTCATTGCCAAATGCAAAAATGGAAAATAATTATTATAAAATAATAATGTTTGGGTCTCAAAAAAAAAAATCTAATATTTCGCAGAACTAAGGGAAGCTAAAGATGGATACAGAATATTCTACTAAATCTACTTCCAGAAGAGAGATTTTTCTCATAATATTTGTTTTCAATACTAGCATGAAGATTCGATATTTTCCTAAATAATGGAAAAGTGCAGATATATCGCACTAACTACTTCTTAAATCTGGAAAATCAGGAAACGATCCTGCTCAATACCGTCCGATAAGCTTGCTCCACCACTTGGAAAAAATAATTAAAAATTCATCTTAAATGATATGAAGGGTTTCAGACGGCAAAGCGAGGTTTCACAAGAGCAGGAAAGTTTTTTAAGCTCATTTATTTACAATACTTCCTTTAATGAAACTTCAGAATGAGGTGAATCGAAATTTCAACCAGAACAGCACCGTGGTATCATCATGACACCACTGATATCAATCGATTGCTCAAAGGCCTTTGATGCCGTCTCGAAATGCCTAGTCTGCCCATGGTTGATTGATCTTGAATGTCCTGAACAACTTAATTCGATTCTCATTTATTAGGAAGGAAGTTTTTAAATAGATTTATAATATAACATTCTTATGGAATTAAAATTTAAATATATCTTTAACTTTTATTTTATTAAGTTGATGTTCGTATTTTTTATTCGATACCTCTACATATATGTAGACTAAACATTATTTAGTAGTTGAAAATAAATGATTTTTCTAAAAAAAATAAAAAAATAAAAATGTGTAGCCCTTATTAAAAACTTTATATCCGACATTTCGATCTAGATTGAGGAAAGTAGAAATAAAAAAAAAATATCAAATCGTTAAAAATCCTTTTTAAAAAATAAATGCAGGTCCATATTAAAAAAAAACAATTTCAATTTATATGTAATTTTTGTCTAGTAATTATTTAATTCCCCAAAATGGGTAGTTCGTCATTAATAAATAAATAGGCGACGTCGAAATCTTGAACTGTCTCAAAAAAAACGTTGTTAATTCATCATTATACAATAAAAAGAAAGATGAATGTAAATCAAATAAGCAATAAAAAAAGGAATGTGGTGGTAAAGGGAATCTTTTTACTTTCCTTACCAAATCGGCAAGGAAGTTACATCGGGTCAAATGTTCGATGTACAGTTTTCAACAGATCTATACGTTACAGAACCACCTGAGTCCAAAAATGGCATTTTTGGTCATGTGTATGTGTATCTGTGTCACGATTACCTCTTGAACGGGTGAACCGATTGTTTTGTAGGGTTTTGTCCCCTGGTGCCTCCGTACCAAAGCGGCCATCCTGTGCGCAATAAAATATAATACATTTTTTGATGAATTATTTACACAATCATTCGAAAGTTATTAAAATTCCCAGCAAACCAAAAACAAATCATCCAAGTAGGACCATTATTAGAAATGATATAGCATATTGATGTTTACACAATTGTTTGATAAACAATACTCGTATGCCCCAGATACCTGGACTACATCCAGAGCTGAGGAACAACTCTTCCCTATATTTGAGCAGAAAGTGTTGCGCCGAAGTTATGGAGGTGTACATGAAAACAATGAATGGAGGCTGAAAAAGCAACCCGTAGTTGTACGGTTTATACCATGAGCCGAATGTCCCCCGTTTAATCAAGCTTGGAAGGCTCAGATGGGCAGGACATCTCGCCAGAATGGCTGGACGATTTACAACCTAAGAAGGTTCTGACCGAGCTCCTTATTAGTCGTCGCAGAGGCTAAAGCTGCGATAGGCAGTTTGTGTGGTCAATGACGCAAGGGAATATTTGAACGTGCGAATCTGGATGGCAGTGGTATAGAATAGGGACACATGGCTGTCGCTGTTGCAGGAAGCCAGAATCCTTCACGGACTGAAATGTACTTGGAAAAATTTGTTTTCTTTTTATTTTTAAATTTTGAATCATCCTAATATTTTATTCTGTTATAATCTTTAATCTGTGATTAAAATTTAATCTGTGTAATTTTTATCTTGTTCACATTGTCATACGACTTTACCGAAATACCGAAAGACTAGGTCTTTAAATGGCAAGGGATCGCACTTTTCCGCTGTTCGCACCTTAGACCAAAAAATCCAGTAACGCCACTTCCTGAAAACACAACTCTACAATTATCTTCTGAATATCCTTAATAACGTTTTCCAACAAATGTGTACTAGATACAAACCTGACCAACGATGATCCAAAAGATTGGCTTGATGGCATAATCGAAGAAAATTTCCAATCTCTGTCCGACGAAGAAGTCGTCCATCAAACTCTTTCCATGGATGAGGACACTTCGACTTCGCGAACTATGACCAGCAGCGGTGCGTTAAGCGCATCCAATGTATACACCAAATGGGCAGAAGAAAACGACATTATAAGTGATGATGCCCTGGTGCCTACATACATACATCTATTGTATGCGTAAGCTTTTGATGAATTGTTTAGAACTAAGAAAACAAACAAAACAATTAATGATTATTAATAAAATTATTTCATTGTATGTATTTTCAAATTTATTTTCCCTTATTAGCTAGTAAATAAAATATTTTTGTTGTCAAATATAGGCATGTATATATGCATATAAAATTCTTTTTTTTTGTGCACCCTTTATAATCAGGATTTTTTTATAATTCGGTGATGAATTGGTCACATATGTGTCGGATTATCAAGATGTACAGCATTTTTCCTAAAAGAACAACAGAAGACTAAAGTCTTATTAAATAATTATAATTTTCAATTAATTTCTTTAATTTTAATATCTGTAACATATAAATTAATATTGCTTGTAAGTGGGATTATTATAAATTGTAAAATACATTCAGGAAAAAAAAAAACAACCTTAAAATATAAATGAATATAAAAACAAGTATACTCGTAATGTAAAACCGAATGAGGTCAGAACTTGCAATTCCCCAGCGTCCCACCTCACCAGATAATGAGATGTTTCTTTAGCTAGATACAGAAGCTGATTAGAGATTCCAATTTCCTAGCTATTGAATTTCATTTATAAATTCACAGCCATGCTTATTTTCCACAAGTAATTGGAAGCGAAAAGTAATATAATGAAGTGTTGCTTGGTGGATATTTTAATGAGCATTAGGTATATCAATTAAAAATTTTCTATCATATAATTTAACAATGGGACAATGGGGATTATGATTAGAATTAAAGTGAGAACATAATTGATAATTATTTATTTTTAGAGATGAATTAATAAGTATGTTTATTTACAAATTATTTACAGTTTATAGTTAAATATCGAAAGAACTCTAATATACTTAAATTAATAAAAAAATGTAATTACAATTGACAATGTCTCACCAGGTGAGCCAAGGTTAATTTCCCATCTGCCTAATCCAACCAAATGAATGATAGTTTATCACAGTTACTTACGAATAATGGTACTAAGTAGGCATATTTTAAATTATTCGTATTTTTTTTTTATGTTCAGTGGTTATTGTGAGAGAGGACACAGGGTAATTCCCCCTCCCCTCAGTGGATCCTCCACTGGTAGATTCTTTATGTAAGATGAATTATAGCATGTTTAGCAGATACTTTCTCAGTCATGATCCAACTTGGTGGTACTGCTGTTACGACGAACTGACCACGGGGTGAAGGACACAATGCTTCACTTCTCCCTTATCTCTTTGGGTCAATCTGTCAAGGAATAATTCTTTCTCACGAACTATTCCCAGTCGGATTAAGGTCAGAAGGGCACGTATTCAATAATGTACTTCAGGATTGAAATTATGATATTTCATACTAATTCTTCAGCAATAACACTGAAAAATAAATATATAATAATTTTAAATAATAATTTAAAGAAGTCTGTAAAAAAGGTAGTTTTTTTAAACAAATCCAGGTGCAAGTTTATCGTCAACGTTGCTTAAATTTATTCCGGACTTAAAAATACCAAATGTGTTAACCAGTTAACGCTTTGTAAACCATTTTAAGTATTCATAAAATATAATAATATTGCAGAATCATATATTGTACCGTGTATCTTGTCGGTTATAAATGGACTAAAAAATCTTTGGACAACAACTAATTTGCTTGGAAAAATTCAGGTCATGAATATGAGAGTAGAAGGAAATCGTAAGATAATAAAACAATAAAACTAAATAACAGAGGAAACGAACGTGGCTATAAAGGAGAGAAAGCAGCAGCAAAAATGTTAATGTAACTTTTAAAGTTTTCATTTTTTGATTGAATGGACAAAGAAAATTGCATGTATGCTTAGGAAAAGATAGATGTGAACTGTGGGAAAGATTAACAGTAAACCACCTCCTTCTTATCAAAATCGCACTCTCTAACGGTTCGTTTTCATAGGAGATAACTTTGCTAATAATTGCTAAAAAACGTTACTATCATTTCCCAAAGTTATGCTCTGAAAAATACCAATAAAATTTGCTAATAACATTTTATTTCATTTACAACGAATCAACATTTCCCTATTGACTGATGTATACAGAAGAGTTGGAGGTATCTATATTCCTAAAAACGAATAGTATTTATAGTCCTATGAATGTAAATACGAATATATTTATATTTAAAAAAAAAAATGAATACGAATATAGATAATCATATTTACATTTCTGATTACGAATAAAGGCACATATGTATTCACAGGCATGAATACGAAAATTCAGTACCAAGAGGGTAAAATCCCTACCCTATAACAGGATCCCACAGGTATTCAGTCTATCAGCTAGATGTGTAGATTACAAATGCCATAATCCGTAAATCGAAATCAGTAGCCAAATTATTGTTTTAGCCAAAATAAACTATAAAAAAGTATTTTTCAGGAAATATGAATTTTATTGAAAAAACTAATTACAAACTAATGTTGTTTCCCTTAAAATTACCTATGAAAAAAGATCAGCTACATTTTAAGCTAAAACTAACGATAAACGCTAAAACGATATCGGGCCTATGGTACGTCAAAACTGTAAACTTTTCGGTGCTTCAAGAAAAAACCTGTTGTAAGCGGGTTTTCATATGCATTTAATCTAAAAAAGTTTCAAACAAAAGTTGTTCATATAAGATCATCTACAAAAAAGGTCTGATTAAATTTTAAGATAAAACTAACGGTAACCCCTTAAGGCCTGTGATATTGTCGGTATTTCAAGAAAAGTCTGTTATAAGTGGGTGTTCTTTTTTATAGAAATATGGATTGTATTTATGTGGTAAAAGCCAATGGGCAGAGTTAAAGGTTACCGCCAGGAGTTTGAAACTATATGGGTTTTAAAATGCTAATTAATTTTTAGTTAGAGATCTAGTTGATGTTATTAACATTTGAAATGTTAATAACCGTTTACACCGATCAACAAAATGTTATTAACAGTGTCAATAATCAGTTAATATCCGCATAATTGTATAGAAGGATCAATCAAATTAGGGATTGATAAATTATTTTCCACTTCTATGATTTTGTTTTTATTGAAAATTATGTGGTTTCGAATGTTATACATTCATATTCAGTTCTAAAAATACATAAATTTAAAATACAGTTTGGTACTATTATACATATTAAATTAAATGTAATATAAAACATTTATGAATTATGAATTTAACTAAGTCAAGAAATCAAATACACGTTGGTATTCACCAAGTTTTAAGTAGATTATGTCAAACAGAAAAGTTGGTATTGGTTTGTTCTAACATTGAACTAGCAACTAGCAATGGAAGAAAGGTAGGGTATTTATAGATAAACGGTTTAGGAATCGGGGTTTTTCCAGTGATTCCGGTGGTGATTTTTTCTGTTATAGATGGGAATAAATTTAAGATTGTAGTTTTGAAGATATTTAGTTTGGTCATTTAAGCAAAAATATGGATTGAATTTGAAAGATTTTATTATTTCAAGTGCTTCATATATATTTAATTTGAGACTGTTTTCAACGTGATGTATTAATTTAACTTCTAAGTCTTTGATGAATTTATGAATTTTTTCATTGTCAATAACATTGTTAATAACATAAATTTTGCGATCGTTCTGGGAGCGGCTATATAAGTATATATGTATTGGTTGTCCCTCAAAAAATGAATAGTAAGCAACACTGAACAAAAAAGTTTTTAAGTACACGGGTCAGCAAATGATATCGACTAGTTTTCAGACACGAAACATGAAAACATGCGCTTTTCAACACTATTTTGCAATTAATGAAGTAACGAATCATTGCATACAGCAGCTCGATAGATTTAGTACACCATCTTTGGTGAATTGCATAAAATTAATTTTGATACTACATTCAGAAGGAAATAGCTTATGAAAAAGGTATCATTTTATGTTTTCTAAGAAATATTTTATCCTATTTGCATGAATATCCGAATTTCTTAAATATTAATCTTCTATTGGATATGATTGAAAACGATAAACAGCAAGCTCACTAAAGGATAAATTTAGCTGAGAAATTTATGAAGGAAGGGTACCGTGCTCCCTTGTGTTCCTTCCACATTTAGAGCCATCTTACCTCTTCCATTCCCTTGATTAAAATAATCTCCTCTATAGCTCTGCAGGGGAGCTGGTGGGGAGGGAGCCGGCGAAAAGGTTCCAAAACACCCTCAGCGCTCTGTTCCCTTATTTATAGTCAATATTACCGTATCACTGCTTTGGTACGGTTTATAAGTTATTGATATCGTATGTAGTTATTTTTAATTGTGAATTGTAGATGGGCATTATTTAAAAAAAATATTTCAATATTCATAAGTTAATGATTGATAAATTTCTTAATTAATCAAACCAAAAATAAATGGTGAACAAAAGAACAAAAAAAAAAAAAAACTAAAACGTATTTATTGTGAATTATTAACTCCAACCCAGGGTCCCCACTTTTTCACTGAGCCAGAGAGCTCTTTGTGGTGAATTATTTGCTCTGTGCGTTGAGTCAACGTCTGCAGTATTTAACGTCTCGTTGGAATCTTAATGATGACAGAACACTTTAGGAAATATTGGGTTAGCGAAGATTAATTTAACATGATAACATGGGATGGAAAAGGGAATAAAGGAGTAGCACAGTGATCAATTGTATTATATAACACATACGAGTACATATCAAACTTGACCGGAAAATCGGGATGCAAACATGTAAAACAGTAAAATAATTTATTTTAAAGTAAATTACTGTAAATAATGGGGAGAGGACAATAAAGATGAAAATCTTAGAAGTTTATAAAATACAAATATATAAATGATAGAATAATGTGAAAAATTAACTGTTATAAAATAAATCAACAACATCTAAGAAAGTAATGTATTAATGAAAAGATTGAAAGAAGTTTACTGTAGATTGAAAAAAAATTAGTGTAATTTTATTTATTTCGTCTCCGTTTTGGCCCAACGGAAGAGCTCTGATGAAAGCCGTCTGCGTGGGCCGAAACGTAATCATAAAATGTGTAGTTTTATTTGGTTATTTTTTACCTTGACTGATCTCAAATTCATAATTCTCTCTATTTTATGCTAGAAGGTCATTAGAAGATTTATTTTATTTATGCATGAACGGATATTGACTGTGAGGTAAAATTATTAGCATAAGTCTTCTTATGGATGTAATTTACTCTTATAATATAGAAGAATATGCAGGCATCTATTTCAAGCACCCTAGTTAAAACTATCTTCGTGGATATATTTTATATCGTGGTTATATTTATTACAGAATACGGGTTTCGAGACATAATAAAGAATTCAAGCAGTATTTGTTAAAACAGCTTTATACAGTTTATCCAAATAGCCAATAGTTTAATATTGCTTAACCAAATTGTTGTGATTGAGACTTTATTTATTTTATTTATAGAAGTAGGGATTTATAGCTGTTAAATAATTATTGAAGTTACTGTATAAAAATATTTTTGTATTATATCCATGATATAATTGAGGATTCCATCTAAGGCACGTGCCAAAACTAAATCTTTTGTGGAGGATTTGCCCCTAGAATGAAAAGTTGAACTTTTTAAGAGCTATTTATAAAGTTCTGGGAAAACATTTTACCAGGAGGTATTTATTTATTTTATTTTCAGAAATTAAATATAAAAATGGTTTTTAATTTGTCTTCTTATTATGTATTTATTATGCTCTAGAAGTTTGTTTTCTTCTTTAATTGCTATTAATTATAACAAATTATTTTATTTATAAATAATTTTTAACGGGCCAGGAAACAAAATAGCCTCAGTATTTAATTAGATAACTTGCCTTTAGGACAGGTAATGTATATCGCCATTGAAACCTCTTCTTTAAAGCGTAAACTTCAATGAAAACAAATTTTTTTCCTTACACCAGGATTACATTGGCTTTTTGCCTTTGCGTGCCATTCCTACTTCACGAGTTGCAATATTAGCAAAGATACAGCATATCTTATACGGAATACAAGAAAGGAGTAAGTGAAAGAAGCTGTGCGTTGTAAGAGAGCAAGCTGTGATGCGCACCGCACAAGATTTTTTTATGTTTTAATTTATCTTAATGAACAACTGAAAACAACTACATAAAATTTGTAATATTCAATGTTTTGTGTGAGTTTTTAATGTGATATTTACAGTAATGTGCAAATTGTTGAAATTCGATTATTCCTTGTACAAGGACTCGATTATATTTTACTGATTTTGTGTTATATTTTTTGTTTCGTTTTCTTAAAGGGAATTAAAAAAAGTAAAAATGCAATTAATTAATAATTTGAAGTGATGAATAGATTTTAATTGTTTTACAATTTGAATATTATGTTTTAAAAATACTATTAAAATTATCAAAAACGGGAGCGATTTTTACTTTCCTTCTAATATGCTTCTCTATCCTTATTGGAATCCCTCCTTTTCCAACACCTTCTTTCTTTACAAAATGATGCTCTCTGATTACAAAATTGCAATTTAAGATTAACATCTAGATCAAAAGTAAATAATAGTTTTTAATGCAACTTTACTAATCAGCCCATTATTTTTGTATTTTTCATTTTCTTCAGTTTTCTTTTCTTGCTTTTTTTTTTTTTTTTAATTTTTGGCTAACATTAATTAATCCGTTGAATTTTAAGAATTTTATTATTTGCTTGCTATTTTATTGAAAATATTAATTGATCTTTATTTTATGTATTATGGCCTGATACTCTTTTTGTTTTATTTGTTCGATTTTGTTATTCTTAAGGGACCTAGTCCCAGAATAAAATTCTTCTTCTATTCTATTCTATGTAATAAGAAATTAAATAAAAAATAAATTTTATTTAATATATCACTTGCTTTCAGAAACTTGAATACATTTTACACTTTAATACATATAGTTTATCTTAGTTTCATCATTACCTAGACTGATTGAGATATCGAGTGTAAATCCTGATCTAGCTGGAGCCGAAATGTGACTGACCTTGAGGGTGTTATAGTGTTGGCATCTTAGTGGCTGTTGTTTGCTAATAAGTTAAATCATCTCATAGGTCAACTGTATCTCTATTTTTTCCCCATTAATATATAATCCAGATATCTGAGAATCAGGAAAAGTAATTTTTTTATTCACCCTTGAACAATAGTTGTTTTAGAAATAAATATTTTTCAGTAAAATATAAGCAATCAAACCAAATAAAACCCAGAGTATATAATGGAGTTTTATTCTACATCCATATGAAATATACATTTAAATTATACAATGGAAAAGTTATCGATATGAATCTTGGTGTTCATAGCTGGCTGGGATTCACTATAAAAACTATTGATAGAAGGCTAAACGGTTTATGAAGAGGTGAACCAAGTGTGGGCTGCCCAGTGTCAATAGTCGCTCCAACCAAATACGGATCAAGAGAAAACCAACAGTCAACAAACACTCTTCAACAGTCTACAAACAGCCCCTACAGCTCTCATCTTTCTACGTTTACTAGCAAATTGTTTGTTTCTTGCCCTTATTGTTTGCCTTAATAAATCACGTTCCTCTCTGGAATTTGTAAACAGATAGTGTCCTTATCAAACAGCAAGCCTGGGCATGTTTCGATTTTCGTCCCGTCAGAATTTACTGAATGTTTCTAAACCTAATTTACTTTATTTTTTTCTTTTCTTAAAGTTTCGTTGTTTATTGTTTGTTTATTATTGTCAGCATACAGAAAACCGTCTTTTAAATTTTTGATTTTGTGCCAATGAAGAGAAATGTTTAAAAAAAAAAATATTAATATGATTTTATTAATATAAATATAAAGCAATAAATATAGTATTCTTAGTAACAATAGTATTAAATATTACACGAAGTTGTTTTTGTCTGAACAGTCCTTTTCTTCTACAATGCTTTCCCAACATACATGTAACCACATATAATAATTATATGTATATCATATCATTGAATTACATTATATGTATATCATGTAATCACATTGTATGTATATCATATATATTTTACATATAACCATTAAACAAATAACGTTTAAATTAAACATGTGGTTTCAGCAATCAGGATACATCAGGATGTTGTTTTTTTAAAAAGAAAGTTCCAAAAATTCGAAATTTTGGTTTCAATTTATTATGGGACATAAATACCACCACTATCGATTCTCGTCCATGATATATCGAAAAAAAATTAGAAATGTTCTAAAAATCGACTCTTGATGATGTAAGCATAAAATACTATCGACTCTCAGTAGTCAGCCTGGCATTGACCAATGCAAGAAGCCTTAAAAATATATTGTAAATATAAAGGTTTTGCCACCTTGATAAACTCCTACTGTATACAATAAAGAATGAAATAAAAAAAAAATCATATTGTTATTTGGGGAAAAACGACGTCGATGTTTAAAATAATCTTCATCTGTCATTTAATTTTTACTTGTACATATCGTTTTATTATTTAATTAATAGTATGAAGGTATTCGTTTATTTAGTTTAGTTTAGTTTTATTATGTCTCTCTTTTTAATTTTTAATTTTCTACATGTGCATATTTGCACAAATTTTAAAAATAATTCTACTTATACGTCCAAAGTGTATTCTTTGTATTTCTGTTTTTTTATAATTTTTATTATTCTTTAATTTTCTTCAAGTAGATTTTAACATTTATACGATACAATATTATAACTAAAAATTTAAACTATACATCTCATACATATATTGTGCTATTTCTTGGTAATTAAACTTCTTCTTGCATAAGCTATGTCCACACTGGTCGATTTTCCATTCGATTCCTCTCATATCATCGTTATTCGATTGAGTTCCTTTTATAAATTATTTCTTTATTTAATTATTATCACTACTTATTTCATTCGTCATATATTTTTTTAAAACAAATTATTCATTTGTATTCCAAAACTGTCCAAAAGCAATTTATTGTATGCTTATTTATTTCAGATGATATAAAATAAAAAAAAATCTGGTGCGGTGCGCGCATCACACAACTTTCCCTTACCGTCCTATAATAATTATCTTTTTAATACAATTTTAAAGAGTTCACATAAACACTGCTTCTAATAAACTCAGCAGCATCTTCCCCCACTTAAGTACAATAAAAAAAAATTTTAAACTATTTTAGTACAACAATCCTGTACATTACCTATATATTTTAACTTTGTCAAGTTGCAAATATATTTTAAAAGTTTCTGGTTTAGTTTCCATGGAAACATTTTCTTTCCATTAAATAATGTGAAAGTAGAAATTATTAAGTTAATTTTCGCTTTTGTATTCTTAAATTACTTTATTACACAGGGTATTGTTTACAACAGATTGGCGGATTGGTGGGATGAGGTTCGGTCGCATCCGTCTCCTTTAGGATGGGCTTGGTTATCCATCTACCTAGGGTCTTGTGCTCCTCATAAAATACACTGTATCTTTGCTAATACTGGCCCGATTTTGATGATTCTTTTATTATTTTTTAGATAATGTAATTATCTTTCATACAATTCTACACAAAATTTACATTAGAATGCATTCTTTTTAAGCTATACACAAATAAAGTATTCTTTTCTGCATACATTTTTTCTCTGCAATTCTTCGGTGATTTACTACATAAATGAAAAGTTAAAGGCCTTTATGAAGAATAATTTAGCCAAGTTTCATCAAAATCGTTTGAGCCGTTCTAGAGAAAATGTAAAAAAGTGTAAAATCTATGATAAAGTAGCTATTTCCGATTAGTCCGATGCGCTGTATCTTTGCTAATACTGGTCCGATTTTCATGATTCTTTTATTGTTTTTTAGATAATTTAATTACCTTTCATACAATTCTACACATAATGTACCGTAAAATGCATACTTTTTAAGCTATGCGCAAATAAAATATTTTTTTCATCATAACTTTTTTCCCTGCAATTTGTCGGCGATTTATTACATAGATGAAAAGTTAAAGGCCTTTATGAAGAATAATTTAGGCAAGTTTCATCAAAATCGTTAGAGCTGTTTTCGAGAAAATTGTAAAAAAGTGTAAAATCGATTATATAAAGTGGCACTTCCGGTTAGTCGATTTTGACGAAAATGTTGCTGTAACATCACATGCATGTACCAACCTTAAATACGTAATTTAAGTATGTTATAACTTTTTGTTTTTGAGCTAGACTGATCACATACACACACAGACACACAGACACACAGACCATTTTGCGAGACTTGGTCATTTGGACTCAGGGGACCTTAAAACGTGTATTTCCGTCGAAAACTCGAATTCGAAAATTTTCACGATCGCAATACTTCCCCTTACTATATACTTCGTATTTTGCTTCTAGTGTTATTTCTATTAGAAAATTAATATATTTAGAATTTATTTCTCATTTTAATTAATCGAATTTATGTATCTGTTTTTAAAATTAAATAGATGTCTTGTTTTATTAAAAAAAAAAAAAATAGATTTTAAATCTTAGTTTGGCTGCGTATATCTTCTATACAAATATTTTTTATCGTTTGTTTTTTGGTACTTCCAACAAATTCAGCGTATGAACATTTAAAAACACTTTTTGAAGGCAATTTCTCCATCTTTTATTCAAATATTACAATATTTTTTTACCAGTCTTTTTATCGAAGTATTTTTCTTTAGAATAATATCACATTAATAATATTCACAACATCTCCTCTTTTATTACAATAATATCACATTGCAGCCTATGTCCAGGAAAGCAAAAATCGAGGAGTTTTACAATACAATAATCATAATGGAAAATAAAATAATATATGATCAAGAATGGAAGAATTGTTTTTCATGCAAATTCCGAAGAAGAACAAGAAAAATAAAAATATTACTTATCATGCTGAAAAACATACTTTCGTAAACCACTCTTCCATTGAAGTTCACACGACACTGAAAATATTGTAATAAATACCTATCTGGTAGGACGTCACATGGTAAGAAGGTGACATTTCAGAGCTTCTGGTAACGAGAATAAAATGCCGTTGGCCAACCTAGCCCTTACGCCAACCAGCCCCGCTCCGGTAGAGATATTTAATTTTAATTATTTTGGAATTGTTAAAAATTCATAATTTGTTTTGTTTCAAAGTGAAATTCGTTTATTTTGTCTGGCATTCGATGTAAAGGAAAAAAATATAATGTTCATTTAGCTGAACTTTTTTTGTAATAAGTTCAAACACTAAAGGAGACGGGAAGGAAAAGTCAGTTGAAAAATAAGAATTGCTTTGATAATGAAAATAAAAAAGAGAAAACTAATAGATGACTAATGGTTGTTTTAACAAGCTGCGCTCTAAAACAAACTCTTTAAACACTTCAGTAGTAATTAAGTTATAGCAGTAATTAATCGAAAATAATTCAGTTATCAAATTTAGAGGAAAGCCACTTGATTCATTTGATGGCGTTTGTTTTGTTTTCTTCAATTTAATTGTTTGCTTTACAAATATGATTTTATCCTTCACTTTTTAAATAATTCAATAGTTGAATTTTTACAATTAGCACCTAGATAATAAAAACAAACAAAACAACAAAAACTTTATAAAAAAAATAAAATAATAGATATATATTTTAGATATATATTTTATCCAGGGATTCAATTCAGTGAGGTCTTTTTGCATTTTTTAACTTGTCTAGCGTCCATATATATTGCGTCAATTCGCCCAAAGATATTACAAAATTAAAGATAGTCCTCGACAGTTTCTGTGACGCATCAATCAATATTTTATTACAGAAACTCAAGTAAAATTGGTTTTATTGTGCGTTGAACGATGAAAGACGTGCCTGGTTTCACACTCTCCCTCCTGGAGGTGGATGGTATGATGCCGCAATTTATCCAACGATTTATGAGCATTCTTTCCTCATCTTTTAGATTAAATTTTCTAAACACGTACTGTGTAGTTTACGAAATATTACGAATTCATTCGTGACACAATATTGTAACAAATAAAATTCAACAAGTAAAATAATTATAAAATAAAAATTATCGATTATAATTAAAAACAAAAAAACATATGTATTCCTCGTTATTTTTCAGGAAATCAGCATCTAAAATTATTAACAGAAAGTCATCACTTGATTTTTTTTTTTTTTAAATGATTAGGCAAAATTGATTTTTTTTTTTAATTTCATTAAACACCATCCTTTAACATAACATTTAATGTTTGGAAATTGCAACCCCATCTTCAAAATATTTTCTGCACTACAATTTTTAGATACATTACTCAATCAACTATAAAAACTATAAGCTATAAAATCACATTGTCACTAAAACATCGAAAATAAGAGCATCAATATAATAATAAAGTAATTCATGGATTTTATATATAAGTACTGAAAGAATAACGTTTATTTATTTTGTCTGACAAATCTATAAAATGCACCTATCGTCACTGTTTTATTATTAAACATCTGGTCGTGCATTATTAAAATGCCTGGAACATAATTTTTACTACAAAACAAAATCAAAAACATTAGTTTTAGCTGAAATATATAAAATAAAAAAGAGAAAAGTCCAGTATTCATTACTTTACCAATAATGTCTTAAATAATTCATTTACAATTATATTATTTAAATAATTTAAGTGTATATAACTAATGCCCTATCAATTATAAAATATACTAAATAATAAAAATATTGATGTTAATTAAGGAACACTTTAATTATCCAATTTTATCCATTTTGATTAATTAACTGCTGATTAAACATCATTTTGTGAATTTTAATTCAATGTTCAAACCACAGCACAAAAGCTGATCTTTTAATAGAATATACAAACGAGAAAAAAAAGAAGGAAGATTCACCCGAAATTAGAAGATAAACTAAATGTTAGATACACTAAATATCACTAGATACACTAAATATTACTTCAATTATATGAAGGATTAAAAATATTAAAAATTATATAAAGGACTTAAATCATTTTGCAAGTAACTAACAGGGTTTCCAAAATTTGCTTTTCTACACTTCTTCGGTTTTATCAAATTAAAATATTTCATTGATCACACTGAAATTATTAACCAAAATTCACGGCACCCTAATTATTATTATTTTTTATTTTTTTCCGTTTGTAAAGATATACTATATATATATATATATATATATATATATATATATATATATATATTTTTTTTTTTAAAGTAAGCAAATGTATTTGCAACAAAATATTCAACACAAGTAAAATATAATGAAGGTGTCAGGTGAGAAAATGTGTACTTAATGTGGAGTAGGCACATTATTAAATTCTGTATGCATATTTCTTTGATGTTTGGTCATGTTTTTGAATGAATACGCTTATTTCACGCTTATACGCTCGTTTCAAGGACCTAGTGAAATAATAAGCTATAGAAGTAAATAAAACAGAAACATAGAAAACAGAATTGAACGAAAATTGTTTTGATTATTTATTTGATTATATATAATACTTCAATTATTTGTTTAATTAATAATTTCGCAGCACCTACTTTGAGAACTACTAATTTATATTACGAATGATTATAATTAGAACAAGATGCCAATGTTACAATAAGTGTGAAAAATCTTGAAAATAATTTATCCAGAAACGATTTAGAAAAAAGTAATAATTCTATTTTCGGTACCGTTTATAAGATTATCATTGAAAAGAAAAATTGATATACCTACTTAACACTTTCAGTATTAAGTAAAATGTTAATACGTTTTTCCACGTTCCTTTCAGTATAATTAATATTGCACGCGAGTGTAGAATGTCATTAATTGTAACGCAAACTGTTCAGTTTGTATTTATCACAAAGATATCTTTTTAGATTGTCCATATTAATTTACAATATAAAATCAAAAATTTACTGAAATATAATCCGTATACCGTAGAAAATTTGTTAGTTTTAAAATAATAATGTAAATCAGTTTTTTGACATCTACAACTTTTTTTTCTGATTCTCTGAAATTGAGAAATGTTTTGAAAAAAAAATTATTACAATATATATGCTTAGGTGTAAATAAGCCATTTTCCTGTAAAGGGCCAATTGCAGTTTTGAAATTTTACAAAAATTATCTCAAAATTATTCTTCCAAAAAACATTCATAGCGCTCCTTTACATTTTAAAACGTAAATATATTATACTCACAACTCAGATGCATTCGTATTATTTGGACGGGAAATTATACAACAAATGTCTTCCATGAGGGAATGAACGTTTACTTTAAAAAGTATCTTCAATAAGTAATAGACGAATTGATGGGTCTGGCAATCACAGGTTTCTCTTCGAAGTTGATGTATCACCCAAAATCATTTGATCCAGTAGAAAGACGAATAGCTTATCTTATTAGAACTATCTTTGTTTTTTTTTTTTATCGCCTATGCTAATTCTACTGTATTTTTTCCCTGAGCTGTACCTAAGGTTGTCCTGTTCAAAAAAAATGGATTACGCCCTTTTGAACCTTCTCTATTATTGCACTTCAGAGGCGAATCGCGTTTGTTAATTATCTTTGTTAATTATAAACGAATTAAAATTACAGGGTACAGATCTTTGCTGTGTCTAAAATGAATCTGATTTACCTCGAAAGAAAAACAAAGTACATTGTTTTATTAGAGTCAGGTAATGAACCACAATAAAAAACACGGATCCGTCTCAAAAGCAATGAAAACAGCTGATACCTCAAGACAGCAATGAACACGTATGGGCATGCATGACCCTTCCTTAACTTAGAAGCAGCAAGACTTATGACCGTCATTTAGTCCTCATTTGAAATTTAAGTCTCCACTAGAACTAAAATTACAACCTGGTGAGAGAATGAAATAAAACTCCGGGACACTCTTTAAATACGTTCCCTACTGTTTTACGATATCTTTAAAATTCCAAAATGAAGAATTTTAAAATCTTCTCACCATACCTTAAAAGCCTTGGATAACTCTGAACTGAAATAATTATCCAGTTTGCCTTAGTAATCTTTTTTAATTTTCAAAACCTGGTTTAGGACAGAGTAAGGGAATGGCATTTTTTTTTCTCTAATTTTTATTTGGGTGTTATTATTGTTCTTACACACTACTCTACTAATCATATCTTAATTCAAAAAAAAAAAATCTGACATATTCCATTGTCAGAGAAGCCATAAAAGCTAGGGGACGAAGATTCGCCAATTTAGAAGAAAACGTCTTGATTTAAGGTTATTTTATTTTTGCCTAAATTTTACGCACAACAATTAATTGTATATTCTTCTACTCGATAGTATATGACTAGTAGTAACTGCTATTTAAAAAAAAATATACCTCAATATAATGAAAATTATATATATATATATATATATATATATATATATATATATATATATATATATATATATATATATATATATATATATATATATGTATATATATATATATATATATATATATATATATATATATATATATATATATATATATATATATGTTGAATTGATATATGTTACTCTCTTTTTAAATTTTACTATTTACATTTTTAATTCCACGCACTTCAATCTTTACATCTTTATAATGTTTATGATTGATGTGAAAAAAAATCAGTCACTAAATAAAAATCATTTCTATCAGCCAGTCTACTACTAAAAAGTGATATGAAGTTAGCAGAGAAAGGAAATTAGTAATAAAATGTATTTTATCGCTGAGCCAGAGAAAATATTTATCCTCCTGTTGGCACTAATTAAACACTTTTTCCTTTCCTTTAAAAAACCTCGCCGGACCTACTGAAGAGAAATAATTTATTCAAAATTATACCATAGAAAAAATAAAGTTTTCCAGGTTTAATATCCGAACAAATTAAAGAGCATAATTTATGACTTTCTTTGAGAATTCGCAATAGTAAGAAAAGATAATTTCATTGCTTGCTCATTACATAATCCTTTGTTTTCATAATTCATTTTATCTTTTATATCCAGTGATATTTATCAAATCAGATCTCATAGAACCGTTTGAAAAAAAAATCATAAATAATAGTGATTTTTCCAAGTAATCCAACTGAAGGAGTTCTGGCCATTTGATTAAATTCCTCAAAAACGCGTTTGGAAATCGGACTTTCTCTTGTTCATGCCGCTTTTCGAGCATAACTGTATTTACAACTCCATGAAAAGTTATCATAATTTCTGCATGGAATTTTTGTTGTAAGCACCATTTAGAGCGGCAATTGAAGTCCTAAAACAAATTCCTACGATACTTGCAAGCCTATAATTAAATAACCCAAAACGGCCACATTTCGCTGTTAATATTTTTTTTTATAATAGTTGGCCGATTTCAATTGTCTACGGTTAATTTTTTTGGTTGCGTTATTACGTTATATTTTTGTTAAAAGCTTAAACTTGAAAAAAAAAAACTTTTCGGCACATTTATGAATTTTGCTCATTAAATTGCTGCATGTACAATTTGTTTCTACTATTTTCTCTTAAGTATCATGTTGAGAAAATTCATAAAGAAAATCCATTGAGAATTTAAAAAAAAAAAAACTATCGCTCAGAGTTGGCCAAATATTATATTATATAAGGAATCACTATCCAAATTGATTATTGTCCAAAATTCGAGATTTCTTAAAAAAATATGTCTTGTTTTCGAAGATTGGTGAAGGCTTCATGTTACGTCCATGATTAGGATGCAAGAGACTTCTATTGTTGCGTAAGGCTAATGTTACTAAGACTACACATATTGCCCTCGTTTCACTGTAACTTTAACAAGTTTCCAACAGCCTTAGAATACAGAGGAGTTTGAGAAATAGCATCTAAGACATTATTTATTCTAAACAAATATGCCCTCCAGACACACAGTATTCACCAAAATTCATGCCCAACTAAAATTATAAGAATCGTAATTAAAGAAAAATTATATCTCATGATATACCCAGTTGATTAAAAATGCTGTACGTTATAAATACAGTCCGGCCAGAGACGGCGGACTGTCAATCTCTTCTCCGTACATTCTTGCATAATAATTTATCTTATTTAGCTTTCTCTTATATTTTTTTCAGTTCAATATTTAATCTTTATGACCATATGTTTGGCAGACGCTTTGCATTTCATCGCGATTCAACGATATAAAAATATCTGATGTGGACTTCCTTATATGCCTAAATTATGAATCCTTGGCTCAAAAAGTGATACTGAATTTGGTTACTAGTTTCCGAAGATTGACACTCGGCGTCCCGACATCCATCTATTGACACACACACACACACATACACAAAAAACACACTCTTATTACTGGAGGTCTCATTCCGTTATTACATGTCGTTTTACTTCAGTAGCTAACTAGTTTCCAAGATATTTATATTCTAAGATATTTATCGATGTTCCGCGACAACAATAAAACTGTCAATATCACTGGATAAAGCATTGAAAATCGACAGTTTCGACATTTTAAGCGGAAAAACCCATTTAACTAATATTTTATTCTCATGCTGCAGACTTGTTGATCTCATGAATGGGGAGGAAAACCAGTATTTTATACTCAATTTTAATACTTAAAACAAATAATAAAAATGTTTAATTGGATTGGACTCTTTTAATTTAAATATAATTTTTGATGTAAGCTTATTATGACCTTCAAGTAAAGTACCCTTTTCGGTTCACGAATTTTAACCAAAATCTAGTAAATACATTTATATCGATATAAAAGTCTATTTAGCAAATTTGAGACGTTTTACATTATATTTTAATATAATTTTTGATGAAAGTCTAATATGACCTTCAAGTAAGTAAAAGTACCGCTTCCGGTTTTCCAATTTAGACCAAATTCCAGTATGTTATTTAAATCAATATATAAATTATAAACACTAAATTTGGGAAGTTTTGTATAGTATTTTAATATGATTTTTGATGGAAATCAGTTATGACCTTCAAATAAATTACCACTTCCGGTAACCAAGCAGTGACCAAAAAAGAAGGTTCACAACTAGATTTTATTACAATCCTAAATACAAAATTACAACTTTCTACAGCAAACTGTTTTTGAGTTATGCGAGATAGGAACGTACGAACGTACGTACGTACAGATGCCACGACGAAACTAGTCAAAATGGATTCAGGGATGGTCAAAATGGATATTTCCGTCGAAATCTGAAAACCGAAAATTTTCGCGATTGCAATACATCCTTTACTTCGTACAAGGAAGTAAAAACAGATAAAAGTAACTGGCGATTTCTCGTTATTTCGATCTACTTGGTTCACCGCTCCATTTGTCGTACCAATTATTAATTTATAATGTTGTAATCCACAGCCAAACTAAGTAGGGTCAGGAGGGGGTAATTGTGAACAGATTTCTTTAACTCTAATTTAAATCTTGCATATCGTAACTAAATTTGGTTCAGAAAAAAAACAAAAAACAGACAATTCAATTATCCCTTTTGACTTCTTTCTGATTCCACCCCTAGCTTTTCAATACTTAGCATTATCGCTATTCAATGGGTTTGTTCAAAATTGCCTCTGAAAAATTGGGTAATTGTGAACATTTTGGCCTAACAAATATTCTTTATGAAATAACGAATACTTCCTGTAGTACTTCCTGTGGGTGTGAGATATGAGACGTTGGCTTTATGTTATATGGAATATCTCTACAAAATCAGTGGGTCCTGAAAATGCTGATAGCTTCACAGGGAAGGCTCAAATCGAGCACCTCATCATCTGTGTTCTCAGCAGGCTTAACGAGAATAAAAATATTTTGTTCACATTTGCCAATATGTAGAATTGGGAAATTGTGAACAGTCGGTTGTGGTTTCACAAAAATCAAAAAGCAAAAAAATGGGTGTTTCTTTCAACTAAGACGGCAATCTAATAATATCACACAAAAAGAACTTCTATGAGGAAATGCGTTATGGAAAGAGACTGGGGAACACAAACAATTGTAATTCACAATTTTTGGTATAATCTTAATATTATAATTTTTCCTTGTATCAGACGAAAAAGATGTAGCTAAATGGCTTGGTTCCTGTTGACCATAACGGAGTACTTCGCACAATAAACTCTGTCTAGCTGTTCACAGTAAAGGTTTGACTTCACTGCCAGACCATCAGCTCAAAATCCAAAACGCCTTCGAAGTTCCACTAAACACAAAATATCACCTTTTTCCGGTTGTGCAGCTTCACCTGTTTTTGTTTTTTTTAATATCCACTTTTCGTTACTTTTGATAATTCTTTTCCAGAACCTTTGCACGAATCAACTTACTGCTAGGCTTGGGGCTCTGCCAAATCATGTGGGTTGGACCTTAGTCTTATATTCCATACGCCCAGGTTTTTATGATGACGAGCCAATTTGGCATTATAAGCCCCTACAACGGCCGATAAATCACGAGTAGTTGCTTGTGGATTCTGATTCACACATTCAAGATGAACGTCATCATCAACGATCATTGGGCGTCCTGACATCGGTTCATCTGCAAGGCTCATATTTCCATTGTTGAAAAGCCAAAACCAAAGTGCGGCAGTATTTCGATGGATAATTAATTCTCCTTCTGTGGCACAAATTTCTTCGGCGGCTGAGATTGGATGTGCGTTTTAAAAATATAAATGACCCCATAAAGCCCACTCAAGTCAAAAGGAATTCAAGGATTAGTCAAAGTAAACATTGATATAAATAGTAGAAACAAAAACATTCTTATAGGATCAATCATGAGAGCTGGAATTAAGGGTTGTGTTCATGCACACGGACTTTTGTAGCAACCTAGTATATGCATATACATACATATACATATACACAAACGTGCGCCGACACACATAGTTGGGAATTTTGTCTGTATTATATTTTAAATATTACTTGGAGACTTGTTATTTTTCTATGTCTACATTGAATGAGTAGTTGGAAGATGGTACGATTTTTAATAACGAAATTGAAAGGAATCAAAAAGAATATGTATTTTGGATCAGTAATTTGAAGCGACTTTACCTGTATATGAATAGCATAATCACATGTAATTATTCAAATAATTATTTTTGTTTAAAATGCCCTTGGTTGGTTTAAATAATTTTAGATATATCATATCGACATCTGTTAGGAGTGTGAAGAGAATGTATTTCGGGGACAGATTCCATTCCAATCACTCAACTAGCCTCAGCATATTTTAAGAGTGAATCCTCAACGCGTTTGATTAAATTGTAACACTCCTTATACGTTCTCTCACAGCAATCTGTTACAAATAATGTTGCAACTATACTATATCATTATTATACTATTAATCGATAATATTTCAAATTATTATTTATAACGTTATAGATACATTTTCATTTATTTATTCACTGTATGCTGTTTCCAGCCCTTTTAACATTTACAAGGCAAACGCTCTAAACTTCCAATTTATTACAAGATTACTACTTGAAAATTACTACATCAACATAATCGGTTCTATTTAGAGTTTGAAGTTAAACTTGGGCGCCCACTACAGGAATATATGCTGTTGAGCCCGAAATGGTATAATTTTTTGACGATTAAAATTATCCACTTACTTGTTGCATATTTGACCCAACATAGATACCTATATTTCCAATATAAACTCGGCACCTATAATAACGCACTAGTTTCTAATATTGCTTCTTAATAACCTCACGACAAACTTACGAGTCGTCTAAAAAGAAGGTTGCCTTCAAACATCTTCAAGGAACTTCAAACATCGAACTACTTACTATAGAGTACTTTCTCCGAGTCACGTTAATCAGAATAAGTGTATTTTCTACATATATCAAATGGTCTTGTAAATCTCGAGTTATGTGCATTATAATGTACTTATGTGCATAAATTATTTTACTTATTTTTATAAAAATTATTTTTATTTTCTCTGCATGCATAGTATTAATGGATAGTTGCAGCACTAATATCTATTGCGCTTGAGTATGGCAGCTTGTATTATTTTTGAAAAAACACTTTTTCTTCCCTTCTCTCTCTCACTCTCTCTCTCTCTCTCTCTCTCTCACTCTCTCTCTCACTCTCTCAAAATTAAAAAAATAAATAAATATAATTTTAAAAACAGTCTTCTATTTCAAACAAGTTTTGATATTGTATTTGTTTTTTTTAGCTAGATAACGATAAAGAAATAATAAAGAAAATGAGCTAGATCTATCTATCGAGGCAAAAAAAAATTAATAATTATTTTTGAACAAAATACAAAATTTATATTTGTAAGAAGTAGGTATGTTATAATTATGTTGCATATTTTATGTAAACAAATAATATAACTTTATATTTATTGATAAAAAAAAAAAAATAAAATGAAATGTTTTATCGCTTTGAATAGTTAATGATTTTAAAAGTATTAGCACTCACTCCAGTTAATTGAACAGAAAATCATGCCGCTAATCCTTGTTTCATCATGGAATTAAATGAAATTAATGTAATTTCATAGATGAAATTACTGAATAAAATTAATGAAATTTTATTCAGCTGCTGTTCTGATATCGGCTTCATTTAGATTTCACATAAATGTAAGAATACCATATGATATTCACGAATTCACGTGAAATAGCTCACAAATGAACGATTATTAATTATTTCAGATTAAAGGTTATTTAGTTTCTCAAATAATCCTATGGTCCTTACTACAGAATTGAGGGATACAAAAAATATATACACAATAAAGGACATTTAATTGTTAATGAACAATAAAACAAACTATTAAATTTACCTACCTAAATATTTTTTTCTTTTTTAAATAATATAATAAATATAATATAATAATATTATATAATAAAAAATATATTGTGACAAAAAAGTATTTTTGATATAATTATAATTGGAGTGATATTTCGACTAAAATTCAATTTAGGAAGTGTATTTCTTGCTGTAAACGGTTTCTAAACAGTAATCATCAAATATAGAAGAGAAGTTGTACTCGACTAAAGATGAGTAAGGGGGGGGGGGAGAGGTGACAAATAAATATGTGGCAAAATATGTACGAAATTACAAGTACCTCGCAAATTTACTAAATTCAATGAATTATTTTTTGTTCTACAGTGTATGGAAACTAAAAAATTATTGTATTTTCATCTTATACTAGGAATAATCAGTGATTGGAACCAGAGTAGATTCGCGTAACAATGAAAGTTATTAATGGTGCTAACAGTCGAAATAAAAAACTAGTGATTTGTGGTGATATGAACGCAAAAACTGGCATGGACCACAACCTAGCTTATGGAGTGACAGGCCCATGGGGAGGAGAAGCTTTTAAAAATGATAATGAACCAAGATTAATCGAGTTCTGGGTTGCAAATGATCTTCTCACAGAGGATTCGTTCTATAACCATAAAAAGATTCATAGGGTAACCTTCGAAGCACATGGAAAAGAAGGAAGTATCGTTATCGATTATTATGTCTATAGCGAGGAAATAAGACAGTTTTTCACTGATATTAAGGCAATTAGAAGAGCAGAACTTGATACTGATCACCGGTTACTAATGGCAGACACCAAAAACTTATTACCATGTAGAACAAGACCTAAAGCATACGATAGGATTGTAGTAGAAGTTCTCCGACAGGAAGATAAGAAACTGGAATACACTAATGTCCTCAAAAGAGAGCTTGAAGAAATAAATGAGAACAAGACTTGAATAATCTATTGCAGGATCTTAAAAATTGTATTTTAAGAGCTGGAACGGAGATCTGTGGCAAAACGAAAATTAGTCCCAGTACCAAAAGGGCAAGATGGTGGAATGCAGAGGTAGTTGAAAGAGTGAAAGGAAACAAGAATGCCTGAAAGAAATATGTAATAAGCAAGAACAAGGCTGATTGGCAAGATTACACTCAGAAGCGAAACCTATGCAAGAGTTTCATAAAAGATGCCACAAATAGATCATGACGTGAGTTTGGGGAGGAAATAAAGAGGAACTTCCAAGAGATTGCTAAGCGTTTCTGGAGCATAGTGAGAGGAAGGAGAGGGAAGTAGGTGAGAAATATAAAAAATGCAGATGGACATAAGCCTATCATGTGGACCATGTGAATTTGGGTAGAGGACGTTTAAGTACTGCGAGGAAGGCCTAGACTTACTTATAATGAATATATAGAGGGACTCGGAAAGGACCGCTGTTGTCCGATGGATCAACTCCGAAGAATTGCTCTACACAGAGACACTTACAAGAGATGGACTGAGGCTACACCACTCCTAACAGTATAAAGGAGATAGTGAAAGAAAAAAAAAAGAAAAAATAATGAGGGCCGACAATTTATCAATCACACTAATTAAAATTAGTTTCGTTCTAAGTTTACATGTTATCTACTGTTATATATTTACATTTATTTACTGCAGTCAACTGTCTAAAGGTAGACTACTTCATAATAAGTAATTTTCGGATCTATGATTCTATTAAATATGTTTCGCGAAATGATTCAGTCATCTAAAAGACGTATGATCTCTTATAATTAATTAGTTATATAACACGGTCATTAGTGGAGATTAAATCTTGAATCATCCAATATGCAGTATATATACTAGGTTCATTATTCACGCTATATCTCCTGCAATTGACGGTTAAAAGTTGATTCTAGTTACTAAACGCATGCAAAAATAAGTTCTACAAATAATTATCATCTTATTACGTACATAATTGTAAACAGTAAAACTAGAAGGAAAATATTAGATACATTTTCGAGTTCCCTTCAATTTCTAACTTGAATATAAAAAGTTAGGAAACTGAAAACAATTCGAGCTAGAACTTAGTTCCTAGAGCGATTCAACGAAAGTTATTTTTTATTGGGTTGTTCGGAAATTAATGCAGGCTTATAGTTTTAAAATAAAATAAATGATACGAAACTATTTTTATTAATCAAAATACGCTCCATTACTCTTCATGCATTTCCGTCGACGTGTTGGAAAATTTCCGTTCTCTCTAAATAAAATGTTGAATCGTTATTATTAACAAATTCTGAAAATCCAATTTCTATATCTATAAAAAATCGGCCCAGATGTTTAAAAAAATGGTAGTCCATTGGCGAGAGGTCTGGAGTGTAGGACGGATGAGGCAGTCTAGTTTCGGCAATGAAGCGGAGCGCAAACTTCACAACAAAGATTTTTTTGGCGGTCGTTTAATGCACGAGGAACCCAAATTTCAAGCTTTTTTACCTTTCCGATTGCGCTGAGGTGGTCAGCGATATTCGATTTGCTAACTGAACGTTTCTCTGCAGTTCTCGAATCGTTGTTCTGGAGTTTTCTTCGAACAAAGAATCACAAACAAAGATCACAGAACATCATCATCAAGGAAAGAAATCCTTCCACGACCATCTTTGTCTTCAAGGCTGAAGTCTCCCTCTCGAAATTTTTTAAAACATCGCACTAACTCACACTACCATTGCCCCTGACTTCATTAATGTTTCTGGCCTTTTAAACTGCGTTCAAACCGAATTTAAACTCGTAAAATGAAATTTTGCGAAAATCACGCTTTGACATCTCAGTAAAGACTGAATTTTTTCCAACTAGTGAAATCCTAAAGAAGATAAAAACAATTTTTTTTGGAAGAGGATTAATAAGTGTAGACACCCATACAAGCGAATAATCTCTCAAACGTATACAGTTTGTTATATACACAGATAATATAAAAAAAAAACATGAAATCCTGCATTATTTTTCGGACAACCCGATAGTTATCTGTGTTTCACCTTATTCCTCCTGGCTTCGCCAGATGGATAATACTTTCGCTGTATTAGTGTATACTGTATTTTTTTAATCGATAATTTATGGATTCAGTTTCATAATACTTTTTTTTATTGACGAAAATCTCTATAAAATAAAAGTGAAACAGAATTTGAACCGGTCCCTCTCCCCTCTTCTGACCCGAAAATGTAGGTACTGCACCTACACGCTCGACCTTCACTGCCTCGAAAAAATTAAATTAAAAACTGAATTATTTATTAACAGTAGAACATCATTTCATGTAGTTAAACCATTCCTAGACATTATTTATTGAATAGATTTTTATTCAAATGACTTATTCTTCTAGTTATTTTATTAATTTTCGGTGCCAATATATTATCTTACAATATAAAATCAAATATAAATATCGAATAAACAATTATGTTTTTTTTAGACTTGAGAATGACCCCCAGTTGGCCGTTACATCGAATTAGTGTGAATTCTATAAAATATTGGTGAACGATTGTCCTTTTGTTTTTATTTACTTATCAAATGATTTATTCAATATTTTTTTTAGTCATAATGATTTTTCTAATAGGCAAATTACTGATATATGTTTTGAATTATCCATTATTCATTATTTGTTGTTTTCGTAAATAAAATCAATAATCAATTTTTGGTTTTCATTTTTTTCTGATTCTATATTCTTAATTTCTAAATGCGAGACAGACAGTGGTAAAAATTATGAAATATTTCTTGTGATAAATTTAATGTTTTTAAATCACCACAATATAATTTTTTTTATTTGCTGCCTCATGTTTAATTTAATTCCGTATCGGTTTAAAAAATATTTTTCTTTTTTGCAAAACAATTTTGCTAAACGCAACCAGTTAGTTTGGAATTTGATATTTGCCAGTCATTTTGAAAATCACATAAACTCCGACAATTCACCAAAGATATAGTGACTGTCAAACTATCAAATGTTATTGGTATTATTCGACGCCATGAATCTGATGACGTTGGTTTCGATCCGTTTTTCGATGTAATGAGTCGTTTCTTCATAAACTTCCCAAAAGTGTCGAAAAACGTATTTTTTTCCATGCAATGGCCTGAAAACTGGTCGTCTTAATTTGCTGTCTCATTTTCATAGGGACTTTTTTGTTCAGCGTTATATTGGCTATAAAACCCCCAAGAATTATAATTTTGTTGGATATACTGTATTGTATAAAATGGATGAAATAATATATTCACAAATATATATATATATATATATTGAGAAAGACCACCCGGTGTGAAGATTTTGCAGCCATTGGATTAGATTCACTAGCTTGTAAAATTAGTTCACAAAACTGCAGTAAAATTCTAAGAAAATAAGTAACCTATATAGTTTACTTACCTATATAGTAGCTTTTTTTGATCCAACATAAAAAAAAAATCAAAAATCAAAACAGTATTCGTTTGGAAACAAAACAATAGTATATATATATATATATATATATATATATATATATATATATATATATAATAAAAGAAAAATATATGTTTTTTTAATGATCTTTATTTAACGTCGCATCAACATTTAGATTTGTTATTAGCGACGCCTAAAATATTATACAACAGAATTTTTTACAAATATTATATCATAAGATTTTATACAATCAGGTTTTATACAAATATACAATGCATTTCTTTTTTTTCTTTTTTTTTACAAATATTATGGTATAGAGTTTTATACCTATGTTATACTATATAATACAAATATATACATACCAATATATATATATATATATATATATATATATATATATATATATATATATATATATATATATATATACAAACATATCTAATGATAAAATTTATTGTGAATAAAAGTCACTAAAATCATAATTGGGAAATTTAGGATATTAACATCTATATATCCCTCCATATCCTAGTTTCCTTTACAAAATTGAGTATTGCCCTGAATTTCGATGTATTTTTTAGGTCTTGAAGTTCGTCTAGTACGTGATGTTTTATTCTGAATTGCTTATATAATGGACATTGAATAAGAATATGTTCAACTGTAAGAAGGACGTGGCATTGGGTGCAGGTTAGGGGCTCTAAGTTTATGAAGTGGTGTGCATGCGTGAGTCTGGTGTGTCCTAAACGTAATCTGGTTAGAGTCACTGCTTCTCTTCTTGACGTCCCATCGGGCAGTTCTAGCTTCTCGTTTGTTTCTTTCACCTTTCTCAGCATGCTACGCTCCTCTCTCAGCCATTCTATATCCCATGATTTTTTTAACGCCATTTTTACGAAAAGCTTTAGATCTCTAGCCAGCATTATAGTTTCTTCCACATCATCAGTTAAGGCGGCTTCTTTGGCGAGATTGTCAGCACGTTCGTTTCCGTCTATCCCTACGTGTGCTGGTGTCCATACTACTTTGACCGTTCTGCCAAAATTCATGAGGGTGGTATGAATGTCGAAAATATTTTGTATTATTATGTCCATTTATTATCAAGTGATTGTATTGCACTAAGTGAATCAGTAAAAATTAAAATATTGGTTTCTGTCGAGGTGACTGCAAATTTAAAAGCTTGATATATGGCAAACAGTTCAGCTGTGAAGATATTAGTCTTGGATATCCAGGATTCCATATCCTGGAGCGATATGGAATTTAAAATTTTGGTGTGAAGATGTAGTAAAACTGCATCCTACTTTTTCATCTTGTTTTGAACCATCAGTGAAAATATGGAAGAAACCAGGATATTTGTTGCAAATTTCCCTGAAGTACTGTAGATATATGTAAGGTGGTGTTTCCGATTTGTTTAGTTTTGAGAGTGAGTTATCTGTATTTATAGAAAGTATATTCCAGGGCGCGAAACTGTTAAAATGAAAGGGTAGGATGTCGGTTGGGATTTTGATGTTTAGATCCGAGAGATAGGTTTGAATTCTAGACTGAAAAGATTTACATTTTTGATTTGTTTGAGGACTAGGGTTGCATGGATCATTCGGCCGACTGGGTGATTGGGGTTCGCAGTTACTTTAAGGGCATAATTTATTGATAGCTGCTTTCTTCTGTATTTTAAAGGAGGTTCTCCTGCTTCACTGAGCAAACTGGCTATTGGACTTGTTCTAAAAGCTCCAGTCGCTAATCTGATTCCTTGGTTGTGAATGGAATCTATTATTTTCTTATGTTTTGAAAATAATGTTTTGCTTAGCTGAATCGTAAACTATTGAACCGTAGTCTATTTTGCTCCTAATTATGGTCTTGTACGTATCTAGTAGAATTTTCCGTTCTGCTCCCCATTTTTGATGTGCAATTACTTTTAATATATTAATTCTTCTTGAACACGCAGTTTTTAGATTTTCAAGCTGTGGTTTCCATGATAGCTTCTTATCGAAGATTATGCCTAAAATTTTTAGGGAATTCGATATTTTGATATCAGTGTTTTTTAACGTGAGGGGTGCGATCGGTACTTCTTTTTGTCTCCTTGTAAAAATGATTGCTTCTGTTTTGTCCGGGGAAAAATTAAAGCCTGATTTTTTTTGACCAATTTTCTAGCCTATCCAGGGTGTTCTGAACTAATCTTCTGGTGAGTCTCAGGTTTTTCTCTCTACAACACAGTGTTAAATCATCAGCAAAAAGAAGTGGTTTAACAGGTGATTCAATTGTTTTAACAATGTCATTTATAGCCACGAGAAACAGCGTCACACTAATTACAGACCCCTGGGGGATCCCATTCTCTAGTTCCACAACAGAGGAGATTGTTTCATTTACTCTCACTTGTGTTAGTCTCTTTTGTAAAAAATTATAGAGGAATTCAATCATATTACCTTGGACTCCATTTTAGAAGAGGATTTGGAGGACCCGCGGCTTCCAAACCATTTCGTCTGCTTTCTGTATATCAAGGCAAATCACAATTGCATATTGATTCTTTTCAAAAGCTTCTTGGAGTTCTGTCTCGAGTTGAATTAGGGTATCCATTGTAGATCGATACTTTCTGAAACCAGATTGTGTATTAGCAAAGAAGTTGTTGGTTTCAAGAAACCACTGTAGTCGTCTATTTATGATCTTCTCCATCAGCTTACACATAGTGCAAGTCAACGAGATTGGACGATAGTTCGACGGGTTGCTTTTATCTTTTCCAGGTTTAGGGATAGGCACTGCTGTTGCAATTTGCCAAATAGATGGGAAAACATTTTGAGTCCAGATAAAATTAAAAATTGAAAGAAGATATGTTTTCGCTTTAGTGCCGAGGTGTTTAAAAAATATGTTTGGTATACCATCGGGGCCAGCACAAGAATTTTTTGTAGCTTTAATAGCATAAGCTAGTTCGTATTCATTTATAAGGAAATTAAAAAAAATTAAAAAAATAAGGAAATATATGTATTGAAATAACTGAATAAAGAAAAATCAGCTGATTTTCAACTTACCTGTTGTATCTACACGTTGTTTGGATCACATTTCAAGATTTAAATATAGCATAATTTAATGAAAATTAAGGAAAAATGAAACAGAATAAATTATTGCATACATTTATTTTAATCCAATATTTTTTTTTATATTGAATAATTTATTTTGTAGTTAAATAATGATTAAAGTAACATTTATCAGTTTATTTTTCAATGAATTAAGTTAATTAAGAATGGATAATCATAGATTTTTTTAAAAATAACATTACTAACTATTTGGTTTCTAAGTTAAAAAAGCTTGCACCTCATTGAAATATATTGGAATCGGATGCTAAATATATCCCCAACCATTCCGATTTCCTTAATCCAAGTAAACAAAGCGTAATCGGGAAAAACTGTTATACAACGCCAGTAAGCTGACTGACATTGACAGTACAGAATGTGTAAGCTATTAGTTGGCTCGTCCTTGTTCCTTTGTGAGGCTTCACCAAGGACGGCCTGCCTCCCAGTTCTCCCTATTACCTTTAAGTCAATCTGAAGAAATAAGCTCATTCACCGTGTCATTGCCTGTTACGAAACGGCAGTCATTTGTTCCGACTTCGTTTATTGTCTGGATATGAAATTAAATATCGATAGCTAGATTTGTTCCTTCAATGGAAATGTTTATCATTAATTCATGGAAGAGATGTGCGTTATATTGTCACCTAATGTTTGAAAATCTTCTTCTTCTTCTTCTTTAACTTCCTCTTAGTGCCTTTCAACGTTGAGTTATGTTTGAAAATCGATAACAACAGGTAACAATCACGAACAGCCAATCTCTTCCGAATCGAAACTATAATTTAACTTCTGAAATTAAAATTATCCACGATCCTCTCACACTTGAATCAATGCAACAATGTAAATCCCAAGTGCTACAAATGACTGCCAAATAAAAAATGCTATTTATTTGTGTATGAATGATTCATAGAGACGTCTTCTTATTTAGTCGTGTTATTTTTTGTTATATTTCCTTTCATAAGTTCGAACCTGTATTTATGAGCCAGATGAGTATCACAGGAAAATGTAACTACGTTCCAAAAGGACCAAAAATCTCACAAGATATGAAACAATGTTGCACTCCTAAGCATTCTATACGCACAGAAAGTAATTGATAATAATGGAAGAAATCTCCAATTGAACCTCTCTATCCTCCAAGAATAATTTCTGACAATAATTGCAAAAAAATATTATAAGAATCTTAAGGAGAGAAGACCACATTACACGATGCATACGACTTGAGGATGAGAAGCTCGAACAGGCAAAGCATTTCAAGTACCAAGCTACATAAGCGGTGTATGATTATATGAATGAATAAAATCAGCGAAAAGATGCTCTGAATCTCTCAGGAGAAGATTGCTAGGGAAAAAGTAAATCACGAAGTAAACTATAACACTGAACAATAACACAAACCTTTCAATACTGACACATCCCAGTGATTCGTCGCACAGTGTGGCCTATTGAGAATATGGCGGGACAAAAGTCTGTGAGCCTTGATATTGATAATTTCCTCACATCCAGACGAATTCGTTATAGTTGTAAAAGGTCGTTAAATGATTTCTTAACCATTTTCTTAATGAAATGAGTATATTTTTTCTATTCCATTAACTCTAGAATACTCGACCTCAATGTTTTTACCTTATAGCATAAACCTTTTTCGTTTCGACAACCAAAACCAAAATAACAATTTAGAGGGTACCAAAGAAAACAATATGAACAAATAATGATCAGCTAAACCTTTTTATTTTTTGAATACTAAAAAATATACTCGCTTATTAACGTCCTACCTAATAGTATAAAAAAGTCCCACATCATAATCTCAAACTTCATTTTTGCACTTGTGTTCCGCTAGATTCACAATCCGCCATACTGTGTATCGTTCTTCACATCCAAACACAAAATCTAACAACAGGAGATGCGCACTTTCAGATCGTTTGAAGTCAAGAACAGAAGAGACGAAACTAGGAGTATCATGATAAGCACAAATCGTGAGTCAGGATAAGTTGAAGAACTTATTCCAAAACATCGTTAGTGATGATTTGGCCATGTCTAAAAAATGTTGGAAGAACGGGGGACACATATGAAGTAAACATAGAAGGGAGGAGATCGAGGAGAAGACATAAGAAGATATAGGAGGAAGAGCTCAGGATAGAGATGCTTCGATCAGTCTCTACAAGCTGGATCGTCACACAGTGGAGTGGTGGAGGGGACAGATTCAGAAGAAGAAAATTTATGGAGGAAAATGACAGATTAATTTAATTTCGTGTTGGAACTAAATATCGGCAGGTAAAGGTTGAAAATATTTATTGTAATTGCTTAGATTCATGACTAAATTTCACGAGGGACTGCCAGTTAGTATCCTCATATTTTTAATCGTTATTTCGTTTCACTCCTTATTTAGCAATCAAAGATAGAGACAGAATTTTCGTTTGAGAAGTGATTCAAAACTCTTCTCACAGACTGAACGAACACTGAGTGATTCGAGACAAAAGAGCTACAGCTCTTTTATTGAATTATGACTTTACTGGAGTTAGAGATAGCCTTTCATGATTTCAACCTCGACCCTTTACCTTCTTTAAATATCATAATCACATTTTACAAGTTGGTTTACTTTTTAAAATTAGCAATAGCAGATTTAACTGATTCAAACTAACAGTTTCGCACTTCCATTTCGATTCTGATTCATGTCAATATTTTCAAAAACCAGTACATTTCTTAAATATGGAAATTTGTAGTACTATTATTAGTCACATATGATTTTTACAACCTTAATTCCTACTTTTTATTCTAATAGTTACTTAGGAATTTATTTATTTTATTAAGCTAAGCGGACTAAGTACCTAATCCTCATAGAACCACTCCTGGGTGAAGAACAAGGAGCCTTCCGTCCGGGTAGACAAACACAAGATCACATCTTCACGTTAAGGATTATAGGGGAGAAGATGTGGAATAGGGATCGAAAATTGTACTTAGCATTCCTCGACATTAAGGCTGCTTTTGATTCAGTGCCGCGGGAGGAAATATGGCAAGCCCTCAAGGCTAAAAACGCACCAAAGACCTTGTTGGAGGCCATAAAGTCAACATCAAAACCCAAAGGACATTGTGAGATTAAATGGCCAAATGTCCAAACCTTTCGATATCTCAAAGGGAGTAAAACAGGGGGATAGCCTCAGTCCATTACTTTTTGTCACTTTCATGGATGAAATTGCCTCCATATGCAAAAGAAGAACCAGGAGAATACATGTGGGGCAGCGGAATCTTTTACCGGTGGTATTTCAGCTCTTCCTGTATGCTGATGATATAGTGCTGCTAACAGATTCACCTATAACTCCCAACCTACTACTCCAAGAAGCCGTGACAGAATGGAACGAGGAACTTCTAAGGAAGGGGCTACAAATAAATACTGACAAAAGCAAAATAGTCCAGTTAGGAATAACTCAAGAGGATATCCATGTTGAATGCAATGGAGTGGAGCTGGAGAAGGTGAGGGACTACACATGCCTTGGCACCATAATTGATGGAATTGGGAAAATAGACTCAGAAATTTCAAATAGAATCGGCAAGACAAACACAGCCACAAAAGATTTCCAACACAGTGGTGGGCAAGTGGAGATATGGTGGTGGGCGAGACGCGAAACTAGATATTTTTAAATCGGTGTTTCTGCCTATATTGCTATATGGAGCAGAAAGCTGGATACTCACGGAAAAACAACAAAGCCGAATCACCGCTACCGAAATGAAGTTCCTTAGAAGAATTATGGGAAAAACCAGGCGAGATTGCATTAGAAATGAAGAAGTAAGAAAAGACCTCAAAGTGACACCACTACTTGAAATAATCGAGAGAAGACAGCTGACTTGGTTTGGGCATGTCTGCAGAATGAAACAGGAGAGAGACCCAATTAAGGCCATCCTGGAAATCGAATCCGTCGACTTACGGTTTCTTGATTAGGCACTAACAAATGAAATAAAAAAATATTATTACTATAAATAAATTCTTTTTATTTTTTATATTTTAATTTATAAATAAACTGTTTTTTATAAATTAAATTTAAAAAAATATATATGATGGATACATCCTAGATATAGACTGCAAGACATCAAGATGTCTAGATGTAACCAGAAGTCGATAGACAGATAGCCAATTTGTTTATCCTATTGAGTTCCATTCAATAAAACCATGTTAAGGCATGATGGCGAACATCCAAACTCGATTCGGTCTACAAATTTAACTTTTATTTGTAAATTTATAATCTACATCTATATCCTAATTATATCTAATCCATTATTATTTAATTGTTGTTTCTTAGCTAGATTTTCATTTTCCGACAGAGAGACACAATAATTTATGCACTTAGTGAAGTTCGGGATGTCTCAAGATCCATTTGTTGTACCAATTTCATAACTAACATATATGGTAGATTAATAGAATTCAGAAAAAGGCAAAATATTGATAAAAATAGGTAGGACCAAACTAGGAGCGATAGTCGTTAATAAAATAAAATGTAATTTATAAGTGGAAGCAAGTGAAAAGTTCATCCATTGAATACCGTAGAGCTTCACTTCGCTAATAAATATTATAAATAAAAATTAATTTATCAGTTGGGCAACTACTTTTTTTTCCAATATACATATCTAACTTTTTTTATCACGAACATTAATGGACCTGATCCAGAACTTAATAAGTTTAAAAAAAAAAAAAATCGAAAGTGAACTGATGGATATCCTTGACACTAGTTCGATTTCTAGAACTTAAGGAATTTTTTTAACTATTCCCAATTGTATAAATTACGACCAAAAGCGTAGCGGTCACGTTAAAAAAACAAAGCAATAAAAAAAACAAGGTTGTTGGTAATTACGTATGTACAGCCGACCACCATAGACCTTAATTACGCAAACGACCATCACCGTAGAACCACATTCGGCAGGCCGTGATGTCTATATACGAATGTCGAATCTAATTATTTAACTGATTATTTTATTATAGGATAGTCCAGTGGTAGAATTTTTTACTAAAAATTTTACCCAAAGTCTGTCCTTGTCAAAATAATTACTAAATAATCGCCCATAAATCAGGAATCCTTGGAACTGTTTAAACCAAATTTAGGGCGTCGGTAAAGGTTATTAAGCTACGCGATATGCTTTAAAGTGGTGTTCCTACTTGTTTTAGAACCAACGTTATCCGCATAAAAAACCTTACAGATTTACACAGATCTTTTAAGATAACGGAATAGTCGTTTATTGGATGTATGAAAAGAAGAAACTCCCTTCTGAGACTGTATAATTTTCCTTTTACGAGCATATATAATGTTCTTAACGTTCTAACTTTCTTTCATGCGTTATCCCGCTGATGTACTGCATTTATTTTCGCCCAAAAATAAGGACTCCACGTAATTCTACGCCATGGATGTGTGGTGGACAGAGCCTGTCCGATTTGATTGACTTTCTTAATGTATTTGAACCCAGTGGCGTAGCCAGTGGAGCCACTCCACGTAAATATTGTCGACAACTGCCAATTGTAAATAATGACGAATTCTTAGGAATGAGGACGATAGACGATGATGACGACATTAATAAATTGTTTACAGTTCACATTTTTGGACACAGGGGATCTAAAAATTTAATTGAGAGTGAAACAGTTACTGAAAATTTATTTTAAATCGTTTCTAGGCTTGTAAGGATCACAATAGTACTGCTCCTATTTTGTCTAGTTTCTATTTTCAAACAGGTTCCCAATTTCCGTATACTCAGCATTCTATTTCTGTTGTTGAAGCAGAGACGAGGAAAAACCTGACGTTTTATCCCCAAGGATAATTTCATAAAATATCTGAACCAAAGCTTATCTCACTGTTCTGTATTACATGCGTGTGTGATATATTATATGTACACACACAAAAACATATGTACATGTAAATGTGCATTTACATAAATACACGCACGTACACACACAAAATATAAATAAAAATATAATATAAATATTTTGTTATTTTTTAATATCTTATTTAATTCATTACACTTTTCGCTAAACAATCTTGTCTTCACTGTAACTAGAAAGCTTTGAGATATTTATTCTTGAAACTTTTGTTAATTAACAAACTTTGCCAACTTCTTTGAATAATTTAACTTGAATCGTTATGTTCCGCTCCTCTACTTCTAACAAGGAGTCAGTTGTTTTGGTTCGAAGTCATTTATCGCTATCTTGTTTCCATTTAAAACATGTCTCATCAGAAAACAAAAAGCAACAGAAGTGGCAATCTTTTAATGTTGAAAATAATTCATGTTTCTAGAAATGTTTTACTAAGAAACGCACTGTTTGTTTAGTTTTTAATGAAGTTAGTCAATTGAAACATATTACATTTGTGTTATTTTTTAAATCTAAAGCTATCAAACGATAAATATTAAAAGATCTTTAAAAACATAAAATATTGTTCCGAGGTTTTCTTAACTCAGTTTTAGGGAAAGGATAATTCAGAATGCAAATATAGGTAGTAAATCAGCAATAGATTTTTCAACGATGAATCAAAATCACAGAGTGTTTCCGTGTTGATAAAAATTTTATATTGACATGTTATATATAAAATAGTAAATATTAAATCTTTAAATTTTAAAGAAAACAGCTTCGGTTTTATATATTAGGGTAAATGGTGGTGTTATAACATTATTTTAGACCGATAGTCCGTGCAAAAAAATTAGCATTATCTGAAGAAAACTTTAATAGGCATGTTATAAATCCCTACAGTATTGATATTAAAAAAATTAGAATCTGCCAGTCAGATCATGCTGATTGAAAAAATGGCGGCATACAATTTCGAGACTATTTTGGGTTTTTCACCAAACGTGCATTCTATCGAAAAAGCTACGGTATATAAAATTTAAATTAAATTTTTCGTGTAATGAGAACCACAACATAATGATATGGTTACTTAGTGTGGTCGTAAACCACGGTCATAAACAACGATTTTGTAAAAAAAAACAGAGACAGAGTGCAATATATGAGTCTGCAATATATGAACTTGGAAATAAGTTCTCTAACAGAAAAACTGAAAAAAAAATAAAGGATGTAGAGTATAGAATTCTGATCCATTGAGCACAAACATTTTTAATTCAGTAGAGTATACTTCTCGAAATTGGCAATCTCTTGATCTCCGGCAATTGCATTTTAGCCCAGTTTGGTTTGCAAAAAAATGGATTAGTTTTAATTTTCATGTACATTTTACGTATTTGCCACTCTTGTAAAAAATCCAAGTTTTCGATTTCCTCTTTTGTGTGCGTTTTTCGCCATCTTGAAGTGCCGCAAAGAAGAAGAATTTTTTCAGTCTCTCCAAAATAACTCTCTCCCAGTGCATTTAAGGTAAGCATTTGTCATTAACAATTTAAAGAACGTTAAACGTTAAAAGTTTTTATATGATATTATTTTTAATTTGGAATAGCTACGGAGGCACAGGGATGTGAAAATCTGCAAACATGTCCAAAAATTCAAAAAGTTGGGTATATTTGTGGATTATCCACCCATTATTTCAAGCATACATAAAACTCCTGAAGCTAAAAAACTGTCTTCCGACATTCAGAAGGGGCGGTTTTCAAAATTGTGGCCAAAAAAAAAATTTTAGGACCTTTTTTCACTTATAATTCCTATAGAGTGCATTATGTCGAAAAAATTAGTTTGAAGCTCTTTAATTTAATATACCATAACTTTTTCGATAGAACACACCGTTTAGGATTTATAGCTGAAAACCCCAAAATAGTCCCGAAATTGCTTTGGCCGCCATTGTTTCAGATAGCATGATCCGATTGTTAGACTCTTATTTTTTTAATTTGAATATTATAAGGCTTCAAAAAATTGCTATCAAAGTTTTCTTCAGAGAATGTAAATTTTTTTGCACGGGCTCTCGGTATATCTAAATTCTTAGCTCAAATCTTCCCCAAAGTTAGAATTAACGCGAAAAAATAAGTAAATCTGCTTAATCGAATAAATATTTTATGTCTTTAATTTAATTGTTTTTAAAAATATATTGAAATATTTTATTTCGTCTTATTTTTCTTGTTTTCTTGGTAATTTTTTTATTTCAATTAAATGAATTTTGATATGATAAATAACTCGATCAAATAATCCGATTGAAAAAGAACCGATTTATAAAAATATACAAAAAGAAATAACAACAAAAAAAAATTGAAATAATCGAAATCGGTCCCTATAATACGCAAAAGAATGTAACAGTTCTTTTGCGCTCCTGAAATGTAGTGATTTTCAAATTCGTAAGTATTCCATGGGAATGGGGATATGTTAGAATTATGATTTCATTTATTGATCTGTTATCAATATTCGTTTTCGACTGTTTACAGAGCGGCCAATTTAAATTCATAAGCTGTGCCATATTGATGACAAGAGACAAGGCGTCGATAACTCATCGACCTCTCGTCAATAAATAACCGGCTCGCGCTAACATTCTTTTTCCAGAAGGTCCTGGAGGGGAGAGTTGCGATCCATTGACCATACCTCCTGTAGACAATAGGAAGAAATATCTGATTAGTCCTGTGGTTAACCGGGTTTACTCTGGCCATCAACGATCTTTCGTTGCGAAGATTATCGCTCTAGAGTTTTCAATGCGACTTTCTACTGTTTCCTAACGCGAGAAGCTTACTTATGCAGTGAAATTAGTCGCATTAAAACAGTTTTTTTATAAATCATTACTGTCTATTTTTTATAACCTTACAGATGTATTAAAGCATGTAATGTCTTTCTACATGCAATGTAGATCAAATAATAAGTATCGAACTGTTTAGAACCATGATCTCTAGTTGATTGAAATATGGTTTTCACTTCTAAACCAGAATCATAAAATGAAAATAAAGAATTTGTTGCGGCAGCGACAATCCGACACACAGTGGGACGAAACCGCAAAAAAGCGGCCATTTTATGTATGTTTTATAAAGTTATATGCTTTAAGACATTCTTTAGATCAACTTGAAAATGGACCAGAATGCTCGAAACGTTATATACCTTATAATGTAATAGAATGCACGAGCATAATAGATGGAAAATATACGAAATATAGAAAAGAATAAATGGTTTAATATTCTTTGTTAAATTATAATTATATAATTAAAAGCTTTTTTATAGGCAAAATAAAAATTACGCCTAAATACATATATGCCTAAGGTAAAGTGTCTCTAATTTGGTTAGCAATATATTCATCACCAACGCCGGCATCCCTGATAGAGGCTTAACAAATTGTAGAAATTATTGATAAATCGCACGAAAATAAAGTTTTTTATTTTAATTCTAAAGTTCTTATTAATTAGACTAAATGCATTCACACTTTGTTTGAACATGTTTTTTAATATTAATGAATGAGTTAATAAGAATAAGTCATACTTAAACCTTGGCGAGTACCAACACATATTTGATTTCTTGTATTAATTAAATTCATAATTCATAAATATTTAATAATACTAATTTATATTACATTTAATTTACTATGTATAATAATACCAAACTGTATTTTGAATTGTTTATTTTTTAATTTTTGTGTTTTTAGAACTGAAGATGAATGTATAACATTCGAAACTATCCTATCCTATCTGACGGCGCAATGGTCCTTGCAGGACCTTGGCCTCCTCAGTGATCCTCGTCCACTAAGACCTGTCTTCGGCTGCCCTTCTCCATCCGTCGACACCTAACGACCGATGGTCTTCTTCCACATCCTGCAGCCAACGAAGTCTAGGTTTCTCCCTGCTTCTTCTTCCACCTGGGTTTCTCTCCGTTATCATTTCAGGCAGCCTACCACGCTCCATTCTTTGCACGTGTCCCAGCCATCTTAATATGACACTCTTAATGGTGGAAACAATATCTTGTGTTCCAAAAAGGTTCCCTATTTCCTCATTGGTTTTAACCCGCCAGCGATCTCCTTCTTTTGTAGGATCAAAGATTCTTCTGAGTATTTTTCTCTCCCACCTGTTTAATAGCCTTTCATCCAGTAAGTGTCAATATCCAGGACTCGCTTCCATACTCAACTACTGGTTGCAGGACCGTACGGTATACTCTTATTTTGAGGGCTCTAGATGTATACCAATTTCAAAAAAATTTCATTAGGGACCAATAAAATCTATTACCAGCCTTAATTTCATTCCTAATATTATTATCCTCCGTGATAACAGTGCCTAGATACTTAAATTGCGGTACTCTCTCGAAGCGGTTCCAGCCCCCGCGATACACCTGTTCCTTCTTTCTTCCTCGCTGGTAAGCAAATATATAGTTTTTTCCGTATTGATTATCAGTCCTGCTTTCCTAGCAGCTTCTTCGCATTCCTCGGACACTCCATGCAGCGCATCGGTTGTTCTTCCTGTGATCACTACATCATCTGCAAACGCTAGATGCTGTGTCAATCGGTGGTATATACATCCTCCTGGCCTTGTGCGGATCGACCTCATGACTACTTCTAGAACCATGTTAAATAATACTGGAGAAAGAGGGCCTCCCTGCATGCAGTGTCATCTTGATAAGCCTGAGAAGCTTCATAGGACATAGGATTTTTAAGTTTTCGTACAGCACATTTCTGCCTATACTATCGTAGGCTTGCTTATAGTCTATAAACAGGTGTTGCTGTTCCACATTCCAATTCCGACATTTTTCAAGCATCATTCTCATACTGAAAATGTGGCCTATTGTTGATCTTCCCGAGTGGAATCCACACTGATACTCGCCTAGAACCATCTTCTGCTCTCTTGACCACTCGCTTCATCAGAAAAGTTGACAGCACCGTAGTGCTGACTGTGCACAGTAGTGCTATTCCCCTATAATTTCCACAATCCAGTTTGTCTCCTTTTTTATGGATTGTCAAAATAACCGCCACCTTCCATTCTTTTGGCATTTCCTCCTCTGCAGTACCAATTCATATATTTCCTTAACTTGAGAGCTTCTGCTGGGATACCATCAATCCCTGGTGATTTATTATTTTTTAAGCTCATTATAACGTCTTCTACTTCTTCAGGATCAGGTGGCTCCAGCTCTATTTCTTCCTCTGCTGTTCCGAGTTCCCAACTCGTTTCTTCTGGGTTTTCATTTGAGTTTAGCACCTCTTTGAAGTAGTCTCTGTACTTGAGATTTTTAAGCTCTTAATTGCGGCGAAATCTGCTATGCTGTACCCATTGTTGTAGCTATATTTAAAAAGGCTAAACTTTCCTACTCATCTTCCCAAGCTTTCTTCCTTCCCAATCTTACCATTGAAATCCCTAAGAATAATTTTGACATCAAACTTAGAAATTTCATCAAAGGTTATTCCTAACTGGTCATAAAACGCTTCTTTTTCTTCAGTTCTGTGGGTGCATATACACTTACCAGAGAAATATTGAAGAACTTTCCTTTCAATCTTAAGGAGCATATTCTTTCATTGATTGCCTTATATCCCTATTTAGCGTGCTTTATATTCTTTCTTACCATGAAACCAGTTCCAAATAGATTTTCTTCGTGTCCACTAGTGATAATAACATATTCTTTGAGGTCCATTATAGTCGGTTCTCTTTTCCACCTTATTTCCTAGTTAGCCACAACGTCAATCTTATATTTGCTCAGGCAGTCTTCTAAAATCTGGCTCTTTCCTATTTGCCGGAGACTACGTATATTCCATATTCCTAATGTTAACAGCTTAGTCCTTTCCTTTCCGTGTCGTTTGCCATTTATCAGTCCGAATCCGAGGATTTTTTGAGGTTTTTGAGCTTATGGTTTACACAGATGGGGGTGCTGGCCCCAATCTACGCTCCAGTTTTGTCGCCTTTTACGACTGGCAGGGGTTACCCCAGGCCTATTCTGATCCGAGCCTGGACGGACAACATTCGACACTAGTTTTCAATAAAAACAAAATTATAGAAGTGGCAATTAATTTATCAATCCCTAATAAGATTGATCCTTCTATACAATCATGCGGCTGTCAAATAAGAATAAATCAGTAAGGATGTGAATGAGCGGTCAATACGACATTTAGCTGCGTAAATCTGCGAACTTTGGACACTATAATAACATAAAATTTGTTAGTAAATATATCCCACTTAGCATCATTTTTGATTGCAAAAGGTGGATCAATTTTGATTTTCAGGTCTGCTCTCGTAAAACATCCAAATTTTCAACCTCATTCCTACCCCTTGTGCATTTTTCACCAAATCACTTTTATAAGGTTTGCCGCAATACCACGCTTCCAGAGAATTTCAGACAAAAAGTTGTGCTTACCAATTTTGAAGAGAATTAACTTTCCTGCATGTTTTATATGTAAAATGTTTCAATATTTGGAAGAGATGCAGAGCCGTGAATATCTCCTCTTAAAACGCAATAAGTAAGATGTGTCAGTGGCTTCGCCTTATTAACTGTTTTAGTTTAAATCTCATACAATTATAAGATTTAATTTCCTACAGAATCCAAACAAAATATTTTTAATTACTCTGAACAGACGCCAAGAAATATTAAAATAATTATTTGAGAGAAATTAGACTAAAAACTAAAAATACCATCTCTTCTATTCAAATTAGTATACCTGAATATAATATAATCTGCAATCCATTATCTATGCAATATGAATGTGTAGTTAATGAGATTCATGTAAATTCTGAGGGAATCCGAATATTCTGGAAAAAAAAATATTCGCAATATTATAAATAATTTATTTTTTATTAGTCATATTACTATTGACAGTTTTTATTAGTCATATTACTATTGACAGTTTGAATTGCCAATGGAAGAATATGTACAAAATTTATAGGGTTCTGGGTCATTCCGTTTGAAAGTTAAATAATTATGAACGGTTGTTGTAATTTTCGTTCCACAGTGCAACATCATGGAGGAAACTAAAACAGATAAATATTTTTTTAAACTAAACAAACTGCAAATAGAAGAGTTTATTGTCATGAATTTGGCATGGAGACATATTTTCGAAATTTAATTAAAGCGTAATATTTTTCGAGAAAATATTTAGTGTGTATTTCGTCAGAACATTTCATAAAATTGTTTTGTTTTTTTCAATTTCCTCCTAATGAATGCATTTTTCGTTAATATACCAACTAATGATTGAAGTGCATGAGATAAGAAATAACAGAAGGTAATAAATAACCTTTAACGGTTAAATAATAACTTAACTTAATTAATTAATTAATAATTAATTTAAGTAATAACGGGAGAGATGGGCCAAAGGTTTTAACATTACAAAGAGAAGTTTCAGAAATTATAATTCGGTATAACCAGTTGGAAAAAATCATATATAATATAATTGGATATTGTGCGATTGTTGTTCTAAGAAAGACTCTAGTCTTTCTTTCAAATTTAACTGACAAAATAGAAATCATTTGGACGAAATACGTTTTTATAGGTTATGCCACATCTGTTTTTTTAATCAATGCCTCATATTATAGTAATGCACAAACTTTATTTCTGTCCGAATTTGATTTCGTTAACGTATTTATATTATTCTGGCCGTATTTTTCGAGTATAGCTATCGTAAAAATGCTAAAAGGATTGGAGTGTAGGTAACACTTCATTTATAAAGATTGACCGCTATTCACGATATATCCTATATAAGGATATATCCTTCCCTCTCTCCCCCGAAATGTACTGAAAAAATAAAGTTTATAGTTTAGGTAATATTTTTGGTATTTTTTAACAATAATTAATGATCCAATTTTCATGCTTATCCTTGAATCCAAATCGCTCCTTCACATTTGGCGATTGTGGACATTCAGATGATTACTTGCCTTCTTCTTATTAAATCCCCCTTCTAAAAAAAATTCTGCGTACGTCCCTTATATAGTGCGATCTGAAACTTCTTTTTGATTTCTGAAACGACAGTTTATCTGTGAAGTAGTGAATTAAAATTGGGTTAATGGCTTTAATATGAAATAAGTAATACAGTGATGTAGCGCAGCTAATGGTTTAGGGAAAGATAGTCTAGCTAAAGTTGGAAAGAGATGGTGGTGTATTCTGTAATGTCTGAAAATATATTAGGAAGCAAAAAAACAGAAGTAAGAAAGAAATTATGTTTTATTTCGCAGTCATAAAAACTTATGTTTAGGCATTGTTTGAATTAAATAAATTCGAAAGTAAATTGAATTTGGTTAAATGCGTATAAATTTCCTACTACTGCAAACTTAAAAATATTTATAAAAAGACTAGTTTATTTTATATTCGATAGACACGATTTTGATTTGGTGAAATTACTAATCAATTGCCATAACAATTATATAGGCTTAGTTTGATAACTTTTGAAACTCATAGTAATTTTTAAGCAAGTGTATACCAAATTGAATTAAGGAAATTTAATTTTTCGGACATTCTCTAAATGTAATTTTAAATTTTCTTTAGGTCATAATCAAATTAATTAATCTTGAGTTTTAATATTCACGTTTTTATCTAAGATTAGCAATAGATAGATATATTAATTTTTTTTTTTTTTTGGCAGTGACATTTAAATCTCACCACAATGCCTTTCTCTTGGTCTGACTCCATTAAACGGCAGATTCCTTCATCTTCAATAGAGGCTTTCATTTCAACCACAACCGGTTACCTAATATATACCAGCATACCAAGGGAAGTGGAAGGACTTTTTTCTTGTTTAAAACTAGTTGAAAATCACTAGTAATAGTCGACCTGCTCATTCGTCATTTCAAAATAATTAGATAATTTTTTCAGATTTTTAGGTAAGATAATGTGGGGTAAGTGCGGAACAGATTCTACAAAGTTCGTCTTTACATGACTGTCAAATATTTTTTTTTGAAACCAGATTTTTCGTATTTTTAAAAACTGTTTCTTTGACGATTAAGTCTAAATATTACATTCTAGTCCACGTTTCAAACACCTTGATAATTCAATTTAGGATTACGTAGTACACACTGTACCTGCCTTAAGTGCGTACAAGGTGTCTGGAAGATTTATTATTCAAACAGTTTCGGTTTTGTGGCATGTGCAAAATAGTTCTTTCCCGAAGGATTGTTGCGCTGATGTAATAATCGAAAAAACTTAAAGCTTGTCTGAGATTCACATTTTAAACCTTCAATGACACTCGTGAGAGTGGAATGTGGAACATAATTGAATAAATATACTGAAGGAAATGAGTTTCATTTCGCACTTCTAGCACACGCACCACACTCCACACGCACTCCTCCCATGACAGAGATTTGTACTTATTCCTACTACCAAGTTTTGCTGGAGTAACTGTGTACTAACGCTTACAAACTAGAAAACTGTCATGGAGTCTATAAAATGTAAATCAAAAAGTATTTTTCTGAAGGTTCCACTTATAGCAAGTACCAAAAAAAATCTGGTGCGGCGGGCGCATCACACAACTTTCCTTTGCAGTCCTATAATAATTATCTTTTTAATATAATTTTAAAGAGTTCACATAAACAATACTAGAAATAAACTCAGCAGCATTCACATCTTCTCCCACATAAGTACAATAAAAAAAATTTTAAACAATTTTAGTACGATAATTCTGTACACTACCTATATATTTTAAGTTTCGGTTTAGTTTCTATGGAAACATTTTGTTTCCATTAAATTATATAAAAGTAGAAAATATGAAGTTAATTTCCGCTTTTGTATTCTTACATTACATTATTACAGAGCATAATGTTGACAACAGATTGTCGGCTTGTGGGAGGAGGTTCGGTCGGATGCGCTCGGTTATCCATCTGGGGTTTTGTAGTCCTCAAAAGATACTCTGTATTTTTGCTAGTTCTAGATCGAATTCGATCATTTCTATCATTTTGTATCACCTTTCATATGATTTCGTACAGTATTTCCATAAAATACTTTTTGAATTATGCGCAAATAAAACCACAACTCACACATATAAGAATATGGATGAGAGTTCTATTTTTATAATCTGTTAAAATTATTAAATTCCACAAATAAGCTTTGTACCTTCTAATGCCTGGCGATATTATCCTATTTAGTTGTACCATTTGAGATGCCAATGTTCTGGGATAATTTTAATAATACATGAATGGAAGTAATCCAATTTTATTGATTAATAAAAATATACTTATTGACTTATTTAGAATTCTTCCAATGATCAAGTTTATTGGCTCTCTCTTCATGAAAGCCAGTAATATGAAATTAAATAAGTTTTTGGTTAGTATCGCACCTCAAGTTTTTAACCCTTAGCTTCATAGAACATAATCGAGGTCTTAAGAAGAGGTAATCGGTTGCCAATAGGTTCTGATAAGTACTGAAAAACTTAATTTTTTAGCATGGTCAATGAAGTGTAAGAGCAGTTAAATTCAAAATGAATGCCCAAATTATTAATTTATATTTGAATTACTAATTAATAAAATGGCATATTATTCACTCTTACTTCATAAAGTTTTCTTGTAAAGCCAGTATTACATCTGATATAACATTTTCGATTACTTTCGAAAATTCTCTGATCTTCTGACGTTGCCTGGTGTAACAAGATATCAAAAAAGAGAAAACTAAAATATACAATAATTAAAATTAAAGATTTAATATATGTATGATGATGGCAGTTAACGTACGACAGTAAGTCTAGTTGGGGTTAGCCACAAAGAGATGAAAGTAATGGTAGTTTTAACAACTCTATTTACAATTTCCATTACAACTCTATAACAAGTTGCAATACAATTAGAGTGTGGTTTGGAAAATGTTTTAATAAATCGGCTAAAGGTTGCAAATGTGTTGTTGATTAATGCGACGATGTCCTTTCTAGGATGGAAATAGAATGATTATTTTTTATAAATATAATGAATGAGATTAAGAGTCAAAACTTCCTCTGCTTAATCAATAACTTCAATCGTTAAACTTCCTCTCCATTCATTGTATTTTGCCAAGCCAATAAGATTTACGGGTTTTCACAACCTCATCCACCAGAAAAGCAACTTTCAATTTTTTGTGCCAAATGTAATATTCTATGACCTGAATTATGATGTATTTTATTTAGTTTGTTTGTTTAATCCTCACGTACCCCAAATGGGGCAGGAAGTATGGGTCATCATTAGAAGCCGGATTTCGTGTAGTAAAAAAATTGTAAAGCTCGGAAAACGTCAACTGGATTACAAGATTGCCTCTTGGAACATTCTAACATTATATAGACCTGATGCGCTCCAACCGCTTCTTAATATTTTTGATGACTACCATATAGAAACCGCTGCCATCCAAGAAATCAGGTGGACTGGAAAAGGGTAGCTTAAGAAAAGAAAACCAATCTATCTATTATGGTTGTGATGACCGCCTACATATATTTGGAACCGGATAAAAGTATGGTTCAACAAGTTACTGACTTTAACCTATCACCCCTAGACTTTGCATGATTCGTCTAAAAGGAAAATTTAATAATATTAGTATAATAAATGTGCATACCCCCACCGAAGTGTCAGAGGATAATGATAAGGATTCCTTCTATGAAACACTGGAAAAGTGCTTGGATGAATGCCCCAAGTACGATATGAAGATCGTATTTGGCGACTACAATGCGCAAATCGGAGAAGAGGAAACATACCAGCTTACAATAGGACCTCAGAGCTTGCACGAGATCTCAAACGATAACGGAAAAAGGCTGGCAAATTTTGCAGCTTCCAAGAGACTTATTGTTGGAAGCAGCTATTTCCCTCACAAATCGATTCATCTCGCCATATGGAGGAAATTCGGAACTACTGTTAGGGTAACTACCACGCAAATTGATCATGTGCATATTAGTTCAAGGTATAGATCTTCGCTAATGGATGTGAGATCATACCGAGGAGCTAATATGGACTCCGACCACTTCCTTAACATTGCTAAAATAAAGACCCGAATCTTAACAGCAAGAAGAATACGTTCCACACCTTTTCTAAGGTTTGATATATCAAAGCTCCAAGACGATGCAGTTTGTATTTTACTAACTGAATCTATTGATGCTAAAATCAGGAATATAAACCAAGATGGAACACTAGACAATCGGTGGAATGCATATAAAATAGCAATGACGGAATGACAATGATAGGAACTGAAGAAAGGCGCAAAAGAAAAGCTTGGTTTGATGAAGAATACAAGCAACTAAACCAAAGAAAAAATCAAGATTATACAGCAATGGTTCAGAAGAAATACATTAGGAGATATGTAGAGCAGTATCGAGCCTTAAGAAGAAGGGAAACTCTTGTCCGTAGACGTAAAAACCGACAATGGGAATGCACAATCCAAAAGTTTTTTTTAGATGATCAATGAGGGGCGCAGGACATATAAACCTCAAAACCATGCCTGAAGATGGCTCTTTAATCACTGAGGAAGCTGCAGCTATGGATCTATGGGCGACTTTTATAAGGAAATGATGAGTAGAGTCCAAAAACAAAAAATCCCACTTTCAACTTAAGAGAAATGTAAACTAACGATTCTGTTGAACCTCCTGAAGAAGAGGAAATGAGAGATGCAATAAAGAAACTAAAAAATAGTAAGTTCCCAGAAATTGACAATATTCCAGCAGAGCTGTTCAAGAACAGTGGGCATGAAATGATAAAATATCTGCAGAAATTTCTAATGGACATTTGCAGAGAAGAGAAACTGCCTAGTGAGTGGAAAAAAACTATAGTTTGTCTCAAACACAAGAAAGGTGATATATTAGCATGCAGTAATTATAGGGATTTATCTCTCCTTCCATGCGGATACAAAATCCTGTCTCTTACCCCATTTAAAAGAATTCTTTCATATACTAATCGTACATTAGGGAATTATCAATGTGGATTTCGTAAGGGAAAGTCGACTGTCGACCAGATATTCAAGCTGTGTATTTTAATGGAGAAAACAAAAGAGTTTCAGATCCCAACTCATCATTAAACAAGCATACGATACTGTGAACAGAGAAGAAGCATGCAAGACATTGTATAAAGAGGTCAATGTCATCACCTTCACCAAATTCGCCGACTCCGCTGTGCTGGTCATGTCATGAGAATGAACCAGGGCGAGATCCCATTAAAAATTATGTCTGAGCAAGTTTATGGTACAAGGAGAGTAGGACGTCCCAAGTTTCGTTGGGAGGATTGTGTGGCTACGGACTCCAGAAAGCTGCTTGGATTAAGAAATTGGAAGGCAGTGGCACGCAGTAGAGAGGACTGGTAATCCTTGTTGGAGCAGACTATGACTCAGCAGTTGGGTCGTGATGTCAGATAAGAAAAAGAAGACAAACATTGTAAAACGTGCAATAATAAAATGCCAAAAGGTGCAAAAATGTGCAAAGAAACGTCTTACGTCGTTTATGATTAAAAAAACAAAAAAAGAATAGTTTGGTATTATTATACATATTAAATCAGATCTAACATAAATCAGTATTATAAAACATTTATGAATTATGAATTTAATTAAGACAAGAAATCAAATATATGTAGGTACTCACCAAGGTTTAAATAGATTACATTAAACAGAAAAGTTGGTTCTGGTTTCTTCTCGCATTGTATTAACAATGAACGAAAGGTGGGTAGGATGTTTATAGGTAAACAGTTTAAGGGTCTCGGTTTTTCCAGTAATGCCGGTGAGTAATTGGTTTTTCTGTTTTAGACGGGAATAAATTTAAGAATGGACTATTAGAGATATTTATTTGGTCATTTAAGCAAAAATCTGGATTGGATTTGAAGGATTTTATTATTTCAAGTGCTTCATATATATTTAATTTGAGGCTGTTTACAACTTGATGTATTAATTTAAATCCTGAGTCTTTGATGAATTTATGTTTTTTTTCATTTAAGTGAATTGCAAAGTTGGAATTCTCTGTCTTATTATTGTGCACGTATATGCTCCTTTAATCTCTGATTTAGCGATCTTCCAGTTTTTTCCCGTGTATTTGGTTGCACAATCATTACAATTTAGTTCGGATACGAAAACAAATTTATAGAAATGGCAAATAATTTATCAATCCCTAAAACCCTTTATGCTCATTTTAATTGTATAAATAAATCACAAAACTGATTATAATATTGTATTTCTGGTCGAATTTCGACAACTGCGCATCCTACTTCTTATAATATGTAAATGAATTTAAATAGTTGAAACATTGCTCCACAGGTAATATTTGTTAATTTAGTTCTGGCTAAAAGAGATTTCGAACACCCTGATTATTTGGGTACAGAATATGAACTAACGAACTAGCACCCAATCAATAATAATCAGGAAAATATCGACGTAGTAGATAGAGGCTGCTAGTGAATTCTCAAGTGTTGCTCAATCGAGAAATCACAGCAAAAACTAAATGGCCACTAGGTTCTAGGTCATTCACAACTGTTTCTACTGCTCTTTTGATACTGATAGTAGGATTTCCGCGTGGTTTTTCTTATGGATTATATTCTTGTCACATATTGATTAGCTTATGTACACAAGGAACGTATCAAGACTATGGCTAATGCGGTTTTATTCCTGTAAGAATAAATTAATGATAATGAAAAATAAATGAGTATCAGTTGTAAAAAAATGTTTGTAATTTATTTTTATTACATGTTAATTGATACTGAATAATTTGATGTTTTTTAGGTTGTTAATTTTTGTTAACATCTTAAAATCATTTTGATTATAACTTGACACCTTATATTTTTTACTAGTGGTATAAAAATAGTGTAAGAAGGATCAAATGTATAATTGTTTTTACTTTTTTCCATTTCCTAATTCAGAGGAAGCTTAATAACCAAACATAAAATGCAGACAGTTTATACGTTTAGGGTTCCTCGAGTTAAAAAATATTCAAAATAAATTTCGTTCTGTAGGTATTATCTACTTAAGGTCCATTCGTTCCCCTATACTATTGAATTGGTTTCGATCAAACTTTTGAAAATATATACCTAACTATAAATTTTGAATTGTAAATATCGTTTTTTTTTTCGATAAATTTTTTTAGGGTACAGATTTACAAAGTAAAATCCGTTATCTAATTATAAATTGCATAATTAGTTGACATCCGCATGATGGTATAGAAGGATCAATCTAGTTAGGGACTGATAAATTATTTGCCTCTTCTATAATTTTGCTTTTATTGAAAACTAGTTTCGAATGTTATACATTCATCTTCAGTTCTAAAAACACACAAAAATTCAAATTTTTTTTAATAAATTAATTTATGTTAAATTTAATTTAATATTTATTAATAATAACTGTATTTTTAATTGCTCATTTTTGAATTTTTGTGTGTTTTTAGAACTGAAGATGAATGTATAACTTTCGAAACTAGTTCTCAATAAAAACAAAATTACAGAAGTGGCAAATAATTTATCAATCCCTGAATAAATTTCATAAATCAGATTCGATTTTTAGAAACTTTTATAGTTTTTACTTGGTTGCCTTCAATAATAAAAAAAAAAACCCGGATAATTTCATCAAAGTTTTCTCCACGTGCCATGTAATAACTTCATAGCTCAGTGTCAACTGATCCCACGTGTAAAAACTTTTAGATCAATAGGTATGACATATGTTACGACCCAGGCTAGAAGTTCTTGTTTTTCAAATTGCAGTAATTGTGGAATGGTTGCATATGTTTCTGTGTTTATCATCTCACAACTTAAGATATTATGATGTGATGCTATCTGGAAAGCCGTAATATACAATATAATATAATTAATATAATACCGCCCCGAAGGGGCGGTTTTGCCAGACGCCGTATGAAGGGGGCGCCAAAATGCCAAGAAATAATATTTAATAATTTTTTCCTTCTTTTTTTAGGCTCCGAAATGAAGATATATAAGCATCGATACTTTCATTTCAAAACCAAGTAGTGTAGGTATTGAACGATATCTTAATGGTTTCGAATATTTGATTTGAGTACTCGAATGAGTGCCTGTCGGTATCGTATTTCTCTAGAAGCAGATAACCTGGAATTGTGGCAGGTTTCGGCAGTGCCGAAAAAAGAATTTTTGCCAGGGGAGTGCCAGCTCAATTTTACCGCCTATTTTTTCACCCCATTCTTTATTTATTTATTAAATTAGGTAAAATATTTCGAAATAAATATCATCATCTCATTACAGAAACTCGTTTTATTGACTAAATTAGGTCAAAACTATTAAAAAGAAGAAACAAATATTTTTTACTTATCTTAGAAATGAACACTCACTCGAAATTTGCCACCCTCTAGTTTCTGCCGCTAGTTTTTGCCCCTCCCCCTCCCAAAGGTTGATATACACCATATGATATGCAGTAAAAAGTCCTCAAATATGCAGTATAATCTGCAGTAATATGCAGTGAAACCTGTAGGAATATTGAGGAAAATATACATGATAAATGTCGGAAACGTGCAAATTATATAAGGCTATAATTATTATATTATATTATATAAGGCTATAATTATTGTCTTGATAAGAATTTTGAATATAATTCATAATATAAATAAGAAAAGATATAGGTAAATTGAAAACTAAATAATTCTTAAAAATTAAAAGAATTACTAAATACAACAACAAATGGGGATTTTAAAAGATTAAATTAGATAGATTAGAATACCAGATAAAACCAATGCAAAATAAAGTACTTCAATGAAGCTGTCGCTCCCGAAGCCATCAAATGCAATACTACAAATTAGAGTATAAAGTTCCAAAAATGGTTCACAGATGTACCTGTCGATTTGAAAATTTCCTTCGCATGTTACATTTTTATTGCACAAATTGCAAAAAAAAATTTTACGATGTAACACCTTTCACTGTTGAATTCAAAGGGTTCCAAGAGTTTAATATGCACTTAAAAGATATTCCTGCTTTGAACATTTTGGTTTATTTGAGAAAATTAAAACGTAGTTAATTTAACCTAATAAGTACAACCTAATGAATTTACTGACAGAATAGAATATGAAATTTCAAAGAAGGGCAAGAGGATGTTTAAGCACTAGGAAGTAACGGTTCTAGAAAAGTTATCAAAATTACGATGATAAACATTATTTTTTATGCATACCTAACTATACATATTTGATCCTTTAATTTGTATTTGCTTTGAATTTTCAATAAAATTATTATTATTATTTAAACTAAAGGTAAATTATTTTAACTAAAGTTCATTGCGGCTGTGATCCCAGCACCAACTTGAAGTTGTCTGTAAGCTCTTGTCTTTACTACGATTACTATTTTTATAGTAATCTAGACTAATTGTATTCATCGTAGATGGTGTTTATACATCTTATAATTCAATAAAAATTAAAAAAACAAACCATTTATCCAGCATTGAACATGCAAAATTCGACTTTTCTGCGTTTTTCGTAGCTATAGGCTACTCAGTTATATCATTGTACTCAAAACATAAACAATATTATTTGAGCTATGGAGATTATTTTTTATCCTTGATCAATTTGAAATTCAGAGAGCTCGTGATCGATTTTCATCATGCGATGATTTGCTCATCAGACTGCGTTACGTTGCAAGTAAAATTCGCAAATAAACTAATCTCAAAGAGTGACTACCGACGGGCTTCATCGAGAAAGTGACACTAATCGGGCTCTTGAAAGTTGCACTGGTTGGCCCTTCGCCGATTCTAAAGGAAAGTTAATAGGATACAGACGATCTAAAATTGTTATAGTTAAAACAATGATTTATAAACAAATTAAATGTCCCGCAGGAGATTGAGTCAAGGACTCACAAATATAACTGTATGTGAATGAAGAGAGAAAATCTAAAAAAAAAACATTTGATTTACTTTTGGAGACTTACGTTTCTAAGCTCATCGTTAATACAATAACAAATCATTGATCTAAAAAATATTATTAGTTTCTTATATAGAATTTTTTTTTGGCTTTATGGTATCCTCAAGTCTTTTGCAGTTCAAATATACAATGAGTAATAATCTTTTTTGCTCATTAATAGGATTCAACAATAGCATCGTTTTGATGAAATTGATTTCAGCCCAGATGTTACAACAAAAAAATTATCCTTACAAAATAATTTACTATTCGCTTAAATAAAATTGTTTAATAAAACCTAAAAAAGTTTCTGAATCATCCAACCATCCTAATTCAGTTCATGATAGAAAATTCCTATTTTTAAGTAACCACCAATTAAAAAGAAAAAAAAATTGTTAATTAACTTCTACAAATTAAAAAAAAAAATAATTACTCACAACCATTGATTTGCTTGGAATTCATGACCTCGTTACAAGAATTTCAAAATAATATAATTAAAATTGAAACATTGTACTAATATATGCCTATACAAAAAGAAGTTGATTGTCGAAAATACGATTTTTTTGATCTCCTGAAGAGTAGTGATTTTCATATTCTTTAGTTTAGCAAGGGACGTTATGGCAGAATGTTGTTTGTTTGATGTTTTCCTCATCTGTTAATAATTTGAGATTTCACAAATAATTATAATAATTATTTAAGATAATTTTAGATGCAGAAATCTTGTTAGAATACACATTCTTAATAACATGGTTTAGTAAATCAGAAGGTTTGATAATGATATAAAAAAAAGATTATAAGTAATATTTTTAATTATTATCCTTTTATATCTCTCAAAGAAAATTTGAATTAATGGAACATTTACAAAACTGTAATGTACTATATATGTACACATTGAGATTCAGGCCTCAGTACAAACGAATGCTTTTTTAATGCAATCTTCTTGTCGAATGGTAAGAAATACTTTGTTTTTAGATCCTAATGATTTTAAGTTAATCCAGCATTGATTCTACAAATTAAAGCTTTGATGGCGTTTCAAGAGCGGCCATAGCGGACGTCTCAATGAATTGGAACAACGGATAAAAACCTCGTTAAAGACCATTTGTAGAGGAGACTTAATAAAAGGAAATAAGCTAAAGAAGAGAGGAGAGGGAGAGAGTGTTTTGGTCCGAAAGCGATGCCATTATCGGAAGAGCCGTTTCCAGTGCTGGAGAACTTCCTTTCCAGCACCGTTCGTTCTCATCACGTCCTACTGGAGCGGCTAATTGATTTCTATTCACGAGCCGGCATTCCATAACGTAACAGTTTTATCGGCATTTCCTTATAGGTCGGCCCTCATCCCGAAATCTAACATGCTCTAACAAATCTTAAAAAAAAAAAATTGTTGTTAATAAATAAATTGGGTACGCATGCGTGTATTGAAATCGCTAAAATTTGCTGATACCGGAGTTTAAAAAAAATATCGGGCGTACTTTTTCAATAAGTTTTTAATTTATATAATTTTAGGCTTTCGAATTATAATCTAGGAAAATAAAATTGATGCTTGTACTGTTGACGAAATTAAATAATTAAAAAATACGACACTTATATTATACATCGGACGATATTGGGGCTGTCTCACGCAGCAGTAGGGAGGGGTGCTAACCTCTCGTGCATGTCATTATAGAAGGCCATTTGTCAGCTCATGAAATAATAACTCCAAAAGATCACTTTAAATAATCAACTCGTGGTACACTGTAAACGTTAAACAAGTATATTGCATACAAATGAAGTCGTCTGGAATGTTGGCATCGCTAAGTATTGAGCTGAGTTACGCACGCATCTTCTTCACTCACGCACTCATCTCTTTATCTTAATTATTTTTATTTTATTTATAGTTACATTACTTTTTATTTCTTAATTCATATTCAAATTATTGACTTTTTTTCTATTAAAAATTGCGTTGCACACAAGATAATTTAATTAAATGTACAATTTAGCACCTCGAATTATGATCCAACGGTCATAATGCTCATTCCACAATGTTGGGAGTATTGACATTATTGAAATATTCAACAAAACTAAGTTCATGTAATGCTGTTATAAAATCGTTGCTTTAATAGGAGTAAAGCCGTAGATAAAAACTATAGAGAACGAGTGGCATGGTATACGTGGCTATCCCATTTAAGGGACAGAGGGACGAGAATACAAAGCCGGACTGAGAAGAAAGTGCTCACGGTAAAATGGAAATCAAGAAGAGATGGTTAGAAAAAGGCAATTGTAAAGGTTTCTGTGTGGCGCGGTATAAACAGAGATTGGTGGGAAGAGTAGCCCTTTAGCAGTCCTAAGCCCGGTTATAAAGTCTCTTCAGGGCCAACTATATTCTCCCTCCTCGCTCTGTAATTCCGCGGGGGTCGATACATCCTGGATAAATCTTCCTCCGCCGCCTTCCCAAGGGACTCCTCTTTACTTGTCATTCTGGGGTACTTGCTTCATGGACCAATATGACTCCTGTTATGCTGATTATTTATTTATTTACTTTTTTTAAAGCAAAAATATTTTTCAAACTGGTATATTTGGTTGAAAATACATATTATCTTATAACAAATACCATTCAAGCAAAAATATTTATGAAATTGATACAAAATGATTACTCTTTTTGGATTTAACATCCTTATGTACTCACATACTAGGAGGATGTGAGTATTTATACATCGAATCAATACCTAGTCCAGAGTGAAAAGATCGAAATTAATTCCGTGGGTCCACGACGAAATAAAAGTTTACATTCCTCGACCGGTTTAGAACCGATGCGACTCGAAAATGTTGGTTGTATTGAGCCGATTTCACCAATATACTAGCCCACCTCGGATTTGTAAGCGGTTTTATTTATGACTGTATTGAATTAATGTGAAAATACGAAATATAAATGTGATATGCAATAAAAAAATAAGTTTGTGAAGACTCACTTAGTTTGAGGTATCTGTCTGAAATAAATATAGCTTGATTACTATTCAGGTACCTGAGTTTATGTCATGTATGTAAATTATGATAACAGCAGAGTGAAGATTGATCCACGTAGTTCCCCAGCTTTAACTGGGTATATGGACTTGTTGTTAAACCGAAAGATACATGAAATTGTTTAAAATGTAAGCTGGTTCTGCCAAACTCAGACTATTGAGTTGTATTTTGCAATGTTGCAGAACAATTATAGGGAATAAGGTGAGCAAGATTCAAATAGGTGATTATGTTTAGAGACTCCACTGGTTGTCCAATTTATCTGGGCGTGTAGACTTAATTATTAAACTGATATATCGATCAGATCGTAAACTGAAGTTACATTTTTAAAATTAAAAAGAAGTTCATTGGTCACGCTAAACTAAAAATAACTGGGCTGCGTCTTGCAATTCATCAGAAGAACTTTGGTGAATAAAGGGAGAAAAATTCAGATAGGTGATTAGGCATAGCGACCCCCTCTGGTTCTCCTACTTCTCTTGGCTCATAGACTTTATTATTAAATCGAAAGATCGATGAGATTCTAAATTCTAGTTAAATTTTATTAAAATTAAAAAAGACCTTCATTGGTTATGCTGTACTCGAAATTCATGAGCTGCATCAGAAAGGCTATTTTGAATAATGAGAGAGTAGTATAAGTGGTAGGTAGGAGGGAAAGGCGGAATTATAACTAAACTTAAAGTAATTAAAACTAAATTAGTGAGGGGAAAATAAAAATAACGAAACGAGAGTAAAATAAAAATAAAGTAGGATCTGTCAATTATAAAAATTATTGTTTTTTAATAAATCCAATAAATACGTGTGTACATGATATTATGTATTTCATGCAATCTATTACAAATACATTCTTATTTATTCCTTTATTGCATATTTACAACCGCGTTAAATCGCATCAAGTAAATCTTCTTTTTATCTTCGATCTAATGAAAGAGGTCCAGAATCACTTTTTTGCACGAGTTGCAGTCTCGGAAAGAGGAATAAGATCTGTTTGATAATTTAACTTAATTTTAAATTTTGGATTACTAGTGAACCATTGTCTTTTTTACCCGTTCATGTAGACTGGGTAACTAGAGGAGGAAAGTGATAAAACTAGTTGATTGGAGTGATTACAAATACAGGTAATTAGAATTTTATTATTGTATGATTGAAATCGTAGTATAAAGAATTACAGCTATATTGTGCAAATAGATTTTTATTATTGAAAGTGCTTGTAGTCTAGGCTTATCATAAATGTAATATTATATATTATATAGCGCATATATAATATAGCGCAGTCATAAAATCAAATCAGTGAAAACTAATGCCTAGAAAAGTTCAATTTATTTTAATTCATATTTATTCTTCTGCGATTATAGTTTTGCTTAGAAACATTATAATATTTTCGCGATTTAAATAATAAAGTAATTAATGACAGATTTCCTCTGTATTTAATATCCGAGATATTCTCGATTTAACTAGACCCTAAATATTTCAGGTGGATAGTTAACTCTAAGTAGGATTTCGGATCGCAGTTATTATGTTGGCTTTGTTTAAATCGGTAAATGCTTTGTATATGATAAATAATCCGGTAAAAATCATAAAATAGAGTTTTATTTATGTGTCAAGATGGAGTAAGGAGTTATTTTTTTTTTTTATCAATTAAATACTTTGTATTTTTAAGTATTCTTGTCCGTACTACTCTCATTTTATTTTCAATCATAACCAATCCATTATTTCTTTTTTATAATTATTACATATTTTGCCGTCAAAAATAGAAATATTTACAATAATGACGGCAAAATTGTTATTTAGTTTTAGCTAAAGTTTTAACTCTAACGAACAATTGATTCTCTTTGTTATTTAATCCCTAAGTGACCTATACAGAGGTGTAACATTTCACGTAGCCAAAGTGTCTACAGGAACCCATCATCTTCGTTGGGTTATGACATAACCATCGGCTCATTATTGTTCAGTACGTAACTTATTTATTAGGAACAACAGAGTTCGATTGTTACAAGGAGATTACAGCTGATAGTTTAAATGCTGCCGTTAAGTTATTCATGCTGCTCCGACCTCGTATATATCGGATGATTCTATCAAATAATTGCGACAATTAATCTGTAGCTTTCTGGATGGAGGAGATAACTTGACAGATTTGTCGACTAGTTAAAATGATCTTGCAAGATGTTCAATCGTATAGATCTGCGGAATTTCCTTATAACAAGGGATCAAGGCAATGTTTTAGCTTTCTTACTCTTTAATCTGGCCCTGAAGAAAGCAGTACAGATACAGTTTTCTCTTGATTAGTCGAATTGATTTTGTATACACATAATTTGGACATCGTAGCAAGGAGCTCTAGGAGATCCTTTCTCGATCTACAGGTAGTTGCATTGTCAATGGGCCTCATAGACCAAATTTATGTTCACTGGAGTTGGCGTACGACCACAGGATCAGAGAGTATCACATTTTGGCCTACTTAAGCAGGTACGGAGTAGGCTCATCATGAGGTAAACCAATTCCCGCTTATGTAAAGCTCTCATAAGACCAATCCTCACATATACATCGCTGACCTGGTCCCAATCGAAGAACGGCGAGAAAGACTTCTTTATATTCGTGCAGAAGCTGTGATGCTTATTTGACCCTATAAGGATGGATAATTAAAATAAGATATATCTTTCCAAATTTCTGAATAAGAAGGAAAAACGGAACATCTATGATTTATTTGTAGATGCTGATGTAGTTACAGTTATTAATCTCGGGAGGCTTAGCTGGTCGGGCTACTTGGCGAGGGCGAGAGAAACTCAGATTACTAAGAAAATATTAAACAAAATGATGCTTCGTTCTACTGTACGACCGAAGCTGTGATGGATGGATGGGGTGGCAGCTGATGTGAGGAGCCTTCTAGAGATCCGAACTAATGGAGAGCGACTGCACAAGACAAAACTGAATGGCGGAAGCTTATTGAGGAGGCAAAGACCATTACGGATTGTAACGTCACGGAAGTAAGAAAGTATATATCTATTTACATGATTCTCATTTTTGTTGTGTTTTGTCTTCGGATCTTTGAAGAAGGCCTAAAAAGCGGACCGATACGTCGGGGTACTATAAATATTCTTATAATATTTTCAGAAAATATTTTGGCAAGTACATTAACTTCTAGTAACACCACAGTACCGAGAATGTTAAGGTTTTTACAATATGCATATTTATATTCTAATAGTATTTATGGAATGAGTTATAATAAATGGCAGTTTTTCTTGTAAATTTAAAAATAATTTTATTTTAACACAGTTTTTGTTTTAATATTCAAAGTAATTTAAAGTACATACCTTTAACCCTAGGGTTGATGATAGTAGTCGGATTACTTCATAATACCATTCTTCGGTTTTTAAACGGAAGAATTCTGCAATTCCATGTTGAATCTCGTCCAGAGAATCGAAGTTTTTTCTTTGAATATCGTGAGACATTGACCGGAATGGTAGTTGGAATGAGCTAAGTCTGGATTTTAAGCATGGAGATGGAGAAACCAATCCTACCCAGTTCTGAAATTATTTTTTTCGTTTTTGTTTGGTCGGGCATTATTTTCTTGAAAAAACAAAACCAATTTCTATTGACTAATCCAGGTTAACGCTGGGTCACAAAATCATGAATTCTTTGTAAATTATCACTGTAAATTTGTGAATTAATGGTTTGACCTTCTGGACTGCATTCATAATAAATTATTCCAAAATGTAGTGAGCATTGTCCTTTTTTTCGAATTGCCTAATAGGCTGGTTGCAGTCTAAGCGTTGTTTCTTGGTTTTTCGGGGGGGACCATTTTTGAGACTAAAACGATGGTCGTTCGGGATTTCAAAAATGTCTGACAAATTTCTGCTAGGCGTCGTGCCCGCTCAGTGGACAACTCAAGGGGAACAACTCTTGAAGAGCGACTGATTCTTCCCAAGTTACGCAGTCCACAATTTGTGAGTAATTGAGAAACTTCAAGTACAAATCTAGTATACAAGGTACTTAAGTTATATCAACCTTAATTGGATTTGAATAACAAACAAGGCGATCAGTGTAATACGATTTGGAAGAAAGCGAAGTCGACACTTTTTCATGATTCTCTCCATTATATTTCGCAAATTGTTATTCTTTACTTCAATTAATACCTGACATAATTTATCATTGAAAAATAGGATATTATAAAAACGAGGTTTGGAGCGAGGTATGGCTCAGGATAAATCGAATTTAGGATATCCTATCTGCTTTTATTTGATGTGTTGGCGTAAACTTTCTGCCTTCTCTGAGCCGTTGGTTTATATAAAAAGTTAATGTCCATTTTACTATCCCTCTGAACAAGTATCCATTCTTATTTTTGGGACACACTCAGTTGCTAGAATCGAGAGGTTAGCTATCATTACGTCACCAATTAAAAGATGTTCCTGTGCAGCGATGCGACTTAGACGCTCTGCTAATTTGCCCAACGGGTGCAGAGCAGAGCATGGAATCAATACCCGCCCTGGACCCCGCTAAGATGTTGCCCACTAATTAAGATAAATCTGCACCCCCCTCCCCAGTCTCCTGCTAATGCCTTCTGTTAGTACCCTAATTGAAAAGCAGTCATTCGATACTTCTTTATTCATTGATACGTTCATTTAGTAGCTTCTTATGGAATGACGGTATATTTTTATGAGTAAAGGAAAAATATCTAAAAATGAAAATTTCTCGAATTAATTACTGTTTGAGCACACTGCAATACATTTTTTCCGAAAAATAAATATTAATACTTTTTTTATTTTAAAACCGTTTTTATTGTCAAATGAGTCTTTTATTAAGAGATTGATATACATATTAGGATCCGTCAATTTCAAGTGCTCCAGAAAAAAATGTTTTGTTTGACCATTTTATAATGAAATGATTTTTGTTTATTGATTTGTACATTATTGCAGAGTCCAATTTGTTTAAAATCTTTTTCCTTGCTCCAATGTTAACTATTTTTGTTTTGCAAAACATGTTTTTTCTTGACTTTGTAGGAGTTTTCGCTAACTTCTGTATACATTACTCAGAACTGGTGTTACCAAGGACGATGAAACAAATACCATTTGTTAAATACCATTAAATATATATTGTCAAAATCCACCTCAAAATGTGACATCTAAATTAATGAATTTTCAATTTTCGAAGGCATATTACACCTAAGAAGGAATCTAATTTCAGGCTTAATGTTTTAAGGGTGTGCAGCTACGTATCTGCATTTTTAAAAAAAATATCGACTCTTAGATTTTCTTCCTTTTCAAGTAAAGATTTTTCTAAAATTGAGAACTTTAAAAATCTAAAAATTTTTGCATATTGACCCTCTTTTATGGTTAATACCCCTGTATGAATTTCATGATTGATATTTATCTACAAGTCACGTTTTTAGGTGCTAAATTATTAACGATTTAAAAAAAAATCCATTATTTAACACCTCGAAACTCTGTTGGATCAATATGTAAAAATCTGAATTTTTCACAGATAAACCCTATATTATAACACTCAAGGAGTTCACGGGATTTTCCACCAGTACCACTTATGAAAAATTAGGATTGCACATTTTATTAATTGCTACCAATGTGGTTTGGCGTTTTAAGATTATGCTAGATGAGTAATATTAACATGCCCCAAGTAATAGAAGTTCAAAACTTTACATTTAGTAAATTAAATTATTGCATTAAATTAAATTATTTTAACACACATGAAAATGAATTAAAATACTGACTATGGTAATCTGGTTTTTGAACTTTTCTTCCTCTACAACTAAAATTTGCCTGAAAAAGTAAAGGCTGCTGTTAACTGTAAACAAAATAGCTACACTTTACCAACCTAACAGCACAAAGATTCCCATAAATCCCTTTCAAATCCAGATAATACTCCTGAAGTGAAACTCATGACAGGTCTTTAGGATGTACTAAAACTTGATAAACTGACATTGTAACAATAGTTTTTACGGTAGATCTTGCATACCCTATTTTCCTAATTCTCCTAATACCATATTGTCCATAAATAAATTTATTTATTCATACAGAAGTAATTAAATATGTTATAGCATGGCATAAATATATTAGGACATAAATAAAAAAAACAACATATTTTCAACTATAAGTTTATTTTTTTTTTGTTTAGTTTGAATATTAGAATTTAGTTATCTAGTGCAAATTTGTTATGATTACTTTTTCTATATCTGTAGAATTTAAACATTTTTGCCAATTTTAAAGTTACACCAGACTTGCGCATGTGAAGTAAAGCATGACACATTTTTATGAGATTATTTCATCAGAATATTTCGCTATAAAATGTCATATCAGACAGTTTTTTATTCCCTCCTAATAAACGTTTTTTATCCCCTAATATTAATAATAAACGAAGCAGGACTACAGAAGATCCCTGGGTTTCTCTTTCAACGTCGCCATTGAAATAGATAAAGCTTCTTGTTAAAAATTATTATGATATAATTAAAAATGAGCAATCAATGTAAGAAATAATTCAAGAAAAACTAAAATATGAAACAGGTATGATTATAAACATTTATCATTTTATATTTTTCAGCCCAATGAAATACAAAAACGTCTGTCAGTTTATAAAAAAACAGAAGGCGTGAAGAGTGAAAGAATTGTGTTGAAACGATTGTAAAAATTTACAAAAAATGGCAAACGAATGGACAAGAAACTAATAAACATAAACAATTTCAATATTTCGTTTTTCTCTCCTTTGCAGACTACAGATAATAGCTACTGGTATATGCTTGTGGGATTGAGTGTAGACAAGTACTATAAATTAGAATTAATAGAAGTAGTAATAATTATTACTATGATTATATTAATTATTACTATAAATAGTAATAAATAAAAACTATTAATTAATAAAATAAGTTATAAATATTCAAATATATATATATATATATATATATATATATATATATATATATATATATATATATATATATATATATATATATATATATATATATATATATATACTGCATATAATGAATATATAAAAAGAATAAATATACAAACAAAGATAACTCGATATGTTTAATTTTTAAGACATGTGTATCTCAGTGCTTAATCTCTTGGAACACGTGTTACAAGGAATGTGTCCCATAGTGCTACCATGTGTTAGAGCATATGATAAAGATAACACACTCCAGAAGCAACAGGAGTCATATTTTGATTTCTTTTGTTTGTTTTTTTAGCTTTTAATCTGTTCCGAAATCTCTGTTTTAGAGCTTGTATTCAGGATTTGAGGAAAAGATAACCGATTCAGAAATCAAGGTTACATTCACAATAAATTTTATGGCAATCCGAAATCTTGGTATGGTTTGATTATGACCCGTGGAAGCAGAACTTAATAATATAGATTACTGCTAAATATGCTAACTTTGAGGAAATCGACCTATCGAATTATAAATTTAATCGAACTTAGCCGGCAACAGCCGCAGCTCCAGATTTGGATCAGACACCAAATGAAAATTCCATCCTCACCAACTATCAAAGTTGGAAGCTGACCTAAAACCACACTGACCACCAGGTCATTTTAACTCAAAACCGTGGCTAACTCCACCACCTTTAATATTAACCTAATAATGATAATATAAACACCAATTCTAACACTCAAAACGAAATTATGGTGCAATATTAAGTTTAGGGATATCTTCAACCTGCTATTGAATTTCATAGCTAAAGGTAGTAACTTCTTATTCAGAATCTTTTCAACCTTACCAACCAAATAATGTTAAAATAAATAATTCGCGAGTGCGTGATCTTAATATCGAATGTATTTTCATATACAGCGCCTCCGATAATCTAATAATAGATCTCAATATTGATAAAACCCAAAATATTAAAATAAATCAATATGTGAGCACGCGATCTTAATATCGACAGTACTTTCATAAACTACGGCTCCGATGACATAATAATGCACCTTGTTTAAATCCAATTTGTTTAAATAAAGCGACGCATGAGCGCGCGATATTAAAATCTATGGTATTTTCATAATCAATAATGGACCTCAATATCGAATTATCTTATGTGTTCTAGGATTTATATTTCTTCTTGGACTTAGATAAAACTGCTTCCGAGAAAAAAAAAATTCCTTTTCTTTTACTCGGAGAAAAATAACTGCCGATTGTATTTAAGTATTCAGCAGAAATCCAGTGGATAGGTTAATGATTTCAACCTGAAGAATTTTCAGCTATAAATTAATATCAAATCTCATTTTATCGGATCACTTTTATAAAATTACACAGAAACACAACCACTCTGGTCAGTAGTCCAGTTACTTTTAGTTATAATTAAAAAAAACAGCAAGAGAAAAGTTTGATAAGTGCTACCAGCATATAATCTCCTACTAATAATTATCTATTTATTTAAACAATATTTTTGGCTAAGTATTCAAATAATATTATTCCATTATGTATTATCTTTTTTCATGTATATATAATTTTTATTTGGATTTGATAAAATTAGACGTCCTGAAGTTAGTCTACTCACTTTATCAATCAACTTCATGGTATCGAATTTCCGCTACATTCTTCTTTTGCACTTCAAGATCAAAGTTCGAAATACCTAAAAACGTACATTTTATGTTAAAAATATTTATCGAAGGGATCTTTTAATAAATTTAAACTTAGGAAGGCCGTATAATTTTAGTCGTTGTGAAAACTTGTAGTGTATCAATTTAAGTTTTTTTTGCAAAAGACCTCGAGTGGGAACTACGCTCTGATAATATCTCTATGAGAATTCGACTTTTATTTCAATTCAGTAATTATAATCCATTATTTTTTGTTATTTTTTTCATTTTAAAAAATCAGATACATGCTTCCTATCAAAAAAATAAATTACTAGAATAAAAGTGTAGAAAAGTTGTTTTAAATTTCTTTGAAAAGGAAAAAAAAACTTTTTATATGAAAGCTCTCACCAAGAATAGACATTTGCTTTTAAAAATATCCAGTCTTTGCCGTCAAACTCGTTATTCTATTCCCACATTCCCCTATCACTTCTATTTATACAGTACAAAAAAAATTTGAATGATGGAATCGCTGTTCTAAACAAAATAATAAAAGTTCCTATTTAAGTAAATTATTTTGTAGAGTCAAAGGTTAACTAAAAACGTAGTTTTCTCGTATACCTCATTAAAAAGCACTAAGATATGGAATTACCGATCCATTGGAAAATTTTATTTTAAAAAGCCTCCCTTTTCTCCATAAAAATATCCTACAAATATTAATTCAATAATATATTTATTATGTAGCGTCTCATTAATTTTCATTTTGTATACATATTGTTTGGAAAAATAGTGTAATGTATTAAGTAATATAATACCAGAGTTGGGATGATTAAATTTTAATAATAAATTGACTTTTAAATCAATCTTAATTAATAATCTGGGAAATAGGGATACCTTGCAAATGATCGAGGTTCTGATTCCGTTTTTTTTAAATCGAATTCTTGATCACTCATGCGCAATCTGAACTACTATTTTGCTTGTGTAATTTTCTGAAACATGTAGAAATGATCAATTAACATTTGTTTTGGTTGGTTTTTTTTTACTAATTTGTTTTTTGCATTTGTTATTCCTTATCTACCCAATATACATGATAAGAAAGCTATACTAACCTCCTTGGCAGATATTTTTTCTCTTACTGCATGAATAAACTACCTTACTTTTGATAATATTAATAAAGTCTGTTTTATTTTTCCTAATACTCTAGTTCCTTCATCTTTTTTCAAGTAATATTCTTCTAAATACGCAATAATTAATATAGTCTTCGTAATTTAAGTCAGCCTCTAATTTCAGTAGTTGTTACAGCAGACTATCCTTTTATCGTTTATATAAACTATCGTTTAACATAATTTTTTACGTTTCTGGAATTTAACCAGAAACGTAAAAAAATATAAAATATAAGATATTTTTTCTCTTACTGCATGAATAAACTACCTTACTTTTGATAATATTAATAAAGTCTGTTTTATTTTTCCTAATACTCTAGTTCCTTCATCTTTTTTCAAGTAATATTCTTCTAAATACGCAATAATTAATATAGTCTTCGTAATTTAAGTCAGCCTCTAATTTCAGTAGTTGTTACAGCAGACTATCCTTTTATCGTTTATATAAACTATCGTTTAACATAATTTTTTACGTTTCTGGAATTTAACCCCATCTTCAGAAAGTTTTCTTATTGATGTACCTCTTAATGCAATGCAAAAATGAATAAAATTTACAAAAAGTATTTACTATAATATTAATAGTGGATTTAATGGCCGACCACGTATTAGTAATTTACGATGTGATCATTCTGCGATTGTTCATATGTTAAGTTAAAAATACACCAATAACTAACCATGTTATTAAACCTGGTGTTGAGAGTCGTCATCTCTGATAAAGAGCTATGAGGAAAACTGGATGTAGTTCTTCCTGATCGAGCAAGATCCCCTTTTCCTGATTAATTTTTGATTCCTGATAAAGGCACGAAAGATTATTGGAGAAGTCAGCGAATAATGAATTAATATTTGAAAAGAATAATGGGATGTTTGATGTTTTGGATTTTCCTTACTTCATTTTTCCAACTTTCCACTTCCCACCCAAGCCTTTCTGGCTTTAAATATAATTTTGAACTCATAATCAAATTTATTTTTGACTAACAGTAATTTATTTAGCTGTTTCATATTTGTTTATTAATTATTTAACTTATTTTAATTAATTAATTTAATACCACGAACAATTGCAGCAACTAATACTGAAATAGGACTAGACCAATTTATCTATCAATTCATTTTCATTTGTGAAGTTGCTTGTTTTTATCATGTAATGCATATAATTACAACCCCAAAGGCACATCTTAGTACAAGCAAGCACTACGAAGAAGAAGCTGACACTAGCTAGTCGTAATGATGCAACGTAACCTCGTGAGAGAACATGATTTACAAAAAAAAAAAGGTTATTTTAATAAATGCCTTTCTAGAAATATTCATAATAGTAAATAATAATGTCGTACCTATATGTTTTTCATCTTTCACTAATAAGTTGGGATATCATTTCGTACATATTTTTAAATTATCATTTAAATAATTTTTTGTTGTTCATTTATTTTTTCACTTTAAATATATGGAATCAATGGAAACTTAAAGCCCTAATATTCAATGCCATTAAGTGTGGCTGATTGCATTATATTGTTATTAAAAGAATAATAAATCAAAACGAATATTTATTTTAAAATAACAATATTTCAGAATCAGTTATCCTTATCTGTTATAAACGGACTACAAAACCTATGGACTAAAAATAATATTCATCGAAATATATTCAGGTCATTAATATGACATTACAAGAAAAAAAACGATTTATTTTATTTTATTTAGCTATAATTTCTTTATCTTAGTTTTTTGCCTACATTATTATTGTTTAATTTATTTTTATTTGTGATATATATATATATATATATATATATATATATATATATATATATATATATATATATATATATATATATAAATAATATTATTTTATAATTTATCATCATTTTATTTTATTCGTAAAAATTATTTTTATTTATTATCTTTATTCTGCATACATGGTGCTAACGGATACTTACACTTCTAATTGTATTACTTTTTTATCAATAAAATAAAAAAGAACAAAATAACTAAGAAATACATTAATAGCCCTCTGTACATAGACACAAGAGGCAACGAATAAGCCGACGAAGGAGGAAAAAGAAGCAGCAAAAAGTTTTTATATACCTTCATTAAGATCCACCTTTCTGCCTCAATGGACAAAGGATATTGCAAGTGAGGTCATGGAAATTGAGATGAAAAGTGGGCAACACTTCCTCTAATCTATCTCCGTCTCATCAAAGATAAAAATTATCTGTCTGCCTCTAAAAACCTTAAGACCGAAGAAATTCTCCATAATAAGTAAGTTAAAAAATGGACACACCAAGCTGACCCATTCCACAGTTTTTAAGAATGCACCGACCAACGTACCAAAGCGTTGACAATGAATCTTCAACTATAAGAACATTTATTCCATTGCTAAAAATCACAAAAAGAAAGACACTCTGAATCCATATAGGTGGGGAATCTTTTTACCATAGGAGGCCGCATTTAAATTAATAAATGAATAATGTAGTAAAGCAGAGTAAAAGGAAGCCGTTATTATTTGTTTTTTATATATTTCACTTTTGGTATTTATAATAGTTTAAAGACACACACACATAAACCAATATATTTCTTAATTTTTTCGATTGGCACTACCATTTCCAAATGCAAATTTTCCGACTTTTCCTTCGCCTTTCCTCTTATATCTCGTGAAAGTGTGAATGGATTTTTGCGGTTCAAACAATTTTTAGACTAGTTAGAAGACTGAAAGGAAAACGAGTTCAAAAATTTTCTGACTTTTTATTCACTTTTCCTCTTATATCTAGAATAGAATACAAATTTTGAAAATGGATTTTTCTGGGAACGATTTGCAAACCAATATAATTTCTTTTAAATTTAAATGTATGGAGATTATCTCGAATTATTTCTGCTAGCTTACAATTATTTGGTAATGCCTCCTTGACAGAGACTTTGCAACAAATATTTATTACAGTGGACAAAATCTTAAATTTCCCAACAATTTTGACCGGATTTCGAACTATATTAAATATTTTAATTTCCCCAACTATATTTTGAAATATTGTAATTCTCCCCAACTCATTTGTTTTGAACTTATTACTTACCTCTTGCGAATGTTGACACTTGACAACAATAAATTTATTTTCAATTCAAACACATTGTATTTATTGTATCGAAAAAATTCCAATTCCTTAACTTAAAAGGTAGTAGGTTGCAAATTTTAGTAATTATAAAAAAGGTAAAATATACCCGTTACTAAAAGCAAATGAAAATTCAGAAAATGTTCACACTCATTTTCCATTTAGCTTACCTGTAAATAATCAAAAAATCGTTCGAACCACGAAAAACCTTTTACCAGATATAAGAGGAAAGGTAAATAAAAAGTCGGAAAAAGTTTGCAATTATTTTCCTTTTAGCCTACCCATAAATAGTGAGAAAATCGTCTGAACCGCTTAAATCCATCCAACTGTTTGCGAAATATAAGAGAAAAAGCGAATGAAAAGTCGGAAAATGTTCATACTTGTTTCCCATTTAGTCTACCACTAAAATGTCTAAACAAGATATGACAGGAACATATAATGAAACTTACATTCATTCCGTTCTTTATTTAGTACAATTAATTCTTGAACTGTTAACTTTGAGAGCACACCAGAGACAACTTGCGGCCACGAGACACCAGGTTTCTCACGTATGTTCTGTACTATTATATAAAGCTGAAAAGTTTGTGTGCTAGAACGAGCTACGGGAACTTCTAGTTCGATTTGAAAAAATTATTTTTTCGTTGACCTTTCATTGAAGAATGCAATTTCCACACTATTCGACTTTCGATTCGATATGAAGAAGGGAATAGGGACGTGTAGCCTGCGATATCAAATTGAAAATCCTACAGTGTGGGCATAGATTTAGGCCTTTATAGGATCATACTACAACCCACGGAAACGGGACAATAACCATAAATAAATTGCTAAAAGAAAAAGTGTCCAACTTGCGTATGTATCGCTGCCATGACAACTTCAAACCAGTGGAAGCAAGCTGACAACACAAACTTTTTCATAAGTATGATATTATTGTTTGTAAATTTTATTTTCTAAATAATTGCCGTTTTGATCCTGTTCGTTGAAAATGTCTGCAACGAATGAGACTGAACAACATATTGTAGGTTATTATTTCCATGGTTATTTTGCATTTTAGGGGTCAATCTAAATTAAAAGCGGGTGAAACTGCGGGGAAAAACTAGTTATGTATTAAAAACGATAGGCCAAGTTGTTAGCCTGCACTATTCCCCCCTCCAAAAATAGTTAATTTTCCTTAGTAAAGTATAAAACATTATTTTTAGTTATTAAAGTCCTTGTCATAAAGAGTTCTGAAATATGCATTAGGATGGACTGAAATGATCGCACATTTAAACATATTATTAAGGATTAAGGATTAGTAAATTTAAATGTGAGATAATTAGATTGATCCTTCTATAAAAAAATTAACTGAAAATTATTCATTATTCCTTATAGATATAAGGACAATATTTATGCAGTTCATCACTGTAATATCTATGTAAAATTGTCAACAAATCTAGGAATTTCAAAAAAATTATTTCGAAATATTATAGTGATGAATTGGAAAATAATTAATATTGCCGAGAATACATGCATGCCTCAATAGTAACTTTTTTTGAGATGCTATATTGTTGAACTGGGGCAAAGATACATGGTAGCTCATGAGGACATTTTTCGGCCATTAATGATCTTTGATGCATATTTAGATAATTATATTCAGCAGTAAAAGCTACGTATGCTTTTTAGAATTGTTCTTATTTGTATTTGTCTTATTTATTGAGTTAATCAAAGAATGGAGGGCAAGGAAAAGTAAAATATGTGAACATATGAAACTTATTTAGCTAAGTGAAACTTTATTGCCATTTGTAAAAATTTATTATCGATTTGACCCTGTTTCTTGAAAATGTCTGTTATAAATGAGATCGAACAACATATCATATAGTTATTATGAAGGTTATTTTGTATTTTAGGGGTTAATACAAATTTAACTCGAGTGAAATCGCGGGTCACAGCTAATATTCAAATGAATTCAGAAAACACTAAAGTATCTTAATAAAATTAATTGGAATAATTTCGGAAGAGCAGCCGTCGCTATTGGTCCAATCAGTTGAAGCTAAATTAAATAAAAAAGTATTATTTATTTTCCATCAGTTCATTAAAGATACCACAACAAAACTCGTAGAGCAGACTACTACTAGAAAATAAAAAAACAAAACTAATAAATATAACTGGAACCATTGGGTGGAGGCACAGCTGAGATACAATGTTTTTTTTATTTAATATGAGGAAATGTACAATCCACAATTTTCCTGGTTATAAAGCTGTTAAGTTTACGGAATTATAATTGATTTGATTCCAGTTCCGAGTTCTTGTGTTTTATTTATGGTTCGGAATAAGTCTTACCTAATGAACTCTACACTTTAATTTTTTTTTTTTTTTACTGATAAACATAATTATGGTAAATTTATCACAACTTGAAATGTTTTCCGTGATCCTACAAAACAGGTGTTCTTGAGTAAATATAGTGTAGACGGAATAAACATACACAACATCCTCAAAGACCAGTAAGAGAGAATTATGGGTGATTCGTGTGAATCGCCTCAAAGCGCCGAAGAAATTCCTCGGGCAGTGACCCAAGGGGAAGGCCATCTTCAGGACAGTTGTTGAGCCCTACTTGTACCTGTCGGGTCCGCTCTTTTACCACGTTTTGTAATCTGTTCCTTGTGCAATTTCCTCAATTCGAAACTTTTCTAACAACATTAGCATGATGATAACCTTGTGTTTGGTTTAATACATAAAAGCGATTATTAATATATATATATATATATATATATATATATATATATATATATATAAATTTTAATTGCTTGGCTTACTTAATATATATAAATTTTAATTGCTTAACCACTTAACGTAAAGTATGATGATTTAAAAAAGAATTTTTTATTTTGCAATTATGATTAATAATCCATTTTGCATTATAAGTACTTGGTACATATCCAGCCTTTGAATAATTTACTGGTGACAAACACACGACTTTTCTCACCGCTTTGGGCGGTAGTCCAAAATAAAAAACTTTTTTGTTGTTTCTTTGTTAATTTTAATCAGTTAATAATTTTTTTTTTTTAACTTTAGCTTTGCAGACTAATATCAATATCTTTCAAATGAGCATCTAGATTGTTCCGAGAGATGTATAGTTTCATTCTTTCATTTCCAAAGGAAGATGCACAGAATATTATATTAAATATGGGTATAAAGTTCAATAGGCTATAGCTTTGCTAATATTGGTCCGATTTAAATTGTTCTTTTTTGTTTTGTGGGGAATTTAATTAGCTTTCGAATAGACATGACAAAACCGAGTTAGAAAGCAATACGTAGAGAGATGATCGTGGCATAGACACACAGACAGATATGCACAGAATGAAGCCAAACATGTTTTTTTTTCGCTTCATGGGACTCTGAAGCGTCTATACGATTGATTACATTACATTTTTTATCTAGTAGAGGGAGGAGAGTAAAAACATGGCGAATATAATGTCTAACACCTCGTATCTTTGCTAATAATGATCCGATTTAAATGATGTTTTGTTCGTTTTTTTAGAGAATTCAAATAATTATATAAACATTTTACCATAAAATGCATGCTTTTCAAATAGTGCGCATTATTCTTTTCTAACATTTAAATAGTTAAAAACTCTTTATTAGAAGACTTTAGGCAAGTTTCATCAAAATCGTTAGATCCGTTTTTGCGCTGCAGTTTGTAGAAAAATACGTTTTTCGGATATTGCGCCTTTGGTATTGCGTATACGGTGACCGATTTGGTAAATAGGCATTGAATCGGTCCAACCGTTCAAGGGATATTTGTGGCACAAAGCACTGATACACAGACAGACCTATGACCAAAAATGCTTTTTTCCGTTTTAGGGGGTTCTGAAACGCATGGATCCGTTGTAAACTGCGCATCGAAATTTTGATCCGATTACGATACTTTCCTTGGCGAGTACCCGAAGGAAAGTAAAAATTGGCCAACATAGTAAAATCAGTGATCATAATCATTTAACTTAATTTGTTCATTTTGACCTTCTTTTATTTTTTTGGCCATTTCTTTTTGTCATTGCCAACATAATAGTTATTGAATTATTCAATATCAATAACTATTCAATAATTATTGGAGTTAATAAGTATTCAAGAAATTGGTGCAATGTTTTATCAAGATCCCAGAATTGGTGGTTGGAAGTTTCAAATCTTAGGAAGCATTGATGAACAAACCGATGGGTTTGTTTGCAGTTTCTGTCCCCTTCTTGGGAGAACAATGGTGTCTATACTTAAAAGAAAAATAAATTAACGCATGTTTAGACAGCGTGCGACTATATAAGGTTAAATAAAATTAAATTACATGTCTTCAAATCAAAAAAGTTATTTTTAATTATATTAATTCTGTCTAATGGAATAAAGCTTGATTTTTCCAAGCTTGGAGTTAAGGGCATTCCACTCTTGTTCCCATTTAGCACGGTCGGTTTTAGCCCGCTCGCTCCCAAGAGTAAACATCGTCCAGCTAAAACAAATAATAGCTTATATCGCTCTATGATTCCTCTTAATTCGTAAACATGACGAAATAAAAATAAAAAATTTAATTCAAGAACGGAACGAAGTATATATACCAGTCACTCATCCTAAAATATGTCAGAACACAACATACAGAATATTCAAATATGCAGATTTCTTTCTGACTTAATTAACTTATTCATGAGGCGCAATAGTGACAAATAAACATGCAATATTCTTAAATAACACATATACTGGTATTTTTTAAAATTTTATAGAATGCAATCCATTATTAATCTTTTGGCTATTGATTAAATATTTCAATAAAATTAAAAATTAGATAAGCTTAAAATCAACCTAAGTCCACAAGGAAGTTGTAGATTACCTTCCAAAGCAATTTTTACTCCGCTGTTTTAAGTTTAAAAAATTAAAATTGTACATTAACATGACCAACAGTCGTTGTCTGCGCTTCCTTCTTTCTCTGAATTTCGTAAAAACCCAAATCAACAACATCAGACTTAACACTATCCTCCCACCTAAGTCATGACCCAGCTATCAGATGTTAACCTGTCGATTCAGAGTTGATTACCTTCTTAGAAATTCGTTCATCTTCGTATCTTTAAATGTCTGTTCGAACCGTCGTTACAATTTCAACTATATTCATCTGGTGCATGCCCAAAAATTCTAAATCCGGCAGTGGCTTATCTTTCTCTGGGCCAAATATTCTACGCATTTTAATAAGTTTACGTGGAGCCGCCACGAAATAAATGTCAACCCATCCAGGCCGGTTCGAACCGGCGCCGTAGCAGTAAAAAAAAAGTAGTTCATCTTCATTTTTTGATCATTTAATCAAATAAAATAAAAACAGTACTAGCTCCTTAAGATTTTATGCTTGTAGTATACTACTTCCTTAAAATGCTTCAGTCCTGAAAGTTCCATCCTTTGTTTTTAATGGGCCTTTAAATATTGCAATTTTTCTCAAATCAAATATTTCAATTTGAAATATCTAAGAAGGGACAAGCTTTAAAATCCGAAATTTTCAGTAAAAGTGTTGAAATAAGTGTTTAAATCTTCATCACTGAGAACTTATTAATTTTTAAGTTAGACTTTTTTAAATGTGGCTAAAATTTTAAGAAGCGCTATTTAGTTTAAGTAAAAATTATCAAGACAAGATTTACAGAAAGGTCTTACCTAAGTGACAGCATGAAGCACAACGTTGCTGCTGTAAACAATTATCAAAAATACTTTATTGAGAATTTGAAGAAAGTATAGTCAGAAGTAAAAAATAAATAATATATTATAGCGATGGAGCCAATAAAAAAAAAACAATATCTCAGAAGGGGCGCACTTTAAAAATATGATTTTTTCAGATAACGTTATTTTATTGTGTTAAAAAAGGAGGAAAAATTTCATTACTGATACTTGTTTTCTGGAAATTTTGAATTATTGAAGCTTACCCCATCCCTTCTGAGATATTTCAAATTGTGAAAATATCTCATTTAAAAAAAGTCGCAATATCGAAGGAGGACTTGACAAAAATGCGAAGACAAAATAATTCGAGAAATAGCGCCTTAAATTAACAGATTATCATTTGTAGTTTACCAATATTTCGTCTAGGTTTCCTATTGTTGTGCGTCTAGAACTGAGTTACCTAATAAGGTGATGGCAACTTCCCCTCCCGCCGCCAAGGCTGGGAACGACCTTTCATCCAGATATACCGTTTCGTAAGAGTGGAAAGCAGTTTCGACTATACAGAAGTCGGATGGTCCGGCTCCTGAGGCTCATCTCCGACACTGCTAAGATTACTCTTTGACAATTGATCCGAGAAGGTCTAGGCCTCCCCAGATGCGGACATTGCTAATCGCCAGGGCGCCCCTGTCATTAGTTTCAGTTGCCCGTCAAGGGCGACCTTGCCTCCTCTCTAAGTCCTCCGCTATTTATATCTCGGCCTTTATTGCCTCTACTTGGGCCCATGCAGCTCTGTTTACACCCCAAGTAATATTTACTACAATTAAACTTGGAAAAATACGACAAAACTTACAAAAGAAACAATGAAGTAATAATTCAAAATTAAAATCATATTAATACGTTTATCTAGGAGATAAAAAAAGGAGAAAAAAATGTTATTCAATTCAATGCAATTTATACCTGTGCTGCTTTATTTTTATTTATTTTTTAATGATTTCATATATTGTTTAATTTTTATTGATTTTAATTATTTTTTTAAACGTAGAAATTAATGATCTATCAAGGGCGCATCGACCTAAATATTAAAAACAGAAGAATTGCTTGAAGCACTCAAAATGATATTTTTTTATATGTCCCTACCTTTGTGATTTTTAATTATTTTTTAAACACGTTTTCATTTCGACGAACGCCATATACCTTTAAATATTAGATAATGTTGTAAATATGACGTTGTTAATTTAAAAAAAAAAATTATATATTCAATTTTAAATGCCATTAATAACACCTTATGTTCTATGAAGAATGGATAAATCTAAGAGTTAATAAAGGATCAATTCAACTGGGATTGGTCGCTTGCGTAAGTTCCAGAGGAGAGCAGGGTTTCAAACAAAACCGCAACCCCCTCGACAAACCGAAACAAAAACATATGGGAATGTCAAGATAAACTTTCACGAATTATATAAACTCAATGTAAAAATGAGTGCCTAACCTCTCAGGTTTTGTGAGAAAATTTAAAACGAATAACAATATCAGCGTGTCACGTACAATATCTTCCGCGCTAAGAGGCGTCGTAGAATTTGCATAACACACAGATATGTTGGATGTATCGGGATATCATATAAAGTAACTAAAGATACATCGAAACAATCATAGTATCTAGATATTTTGTTATATTTTTAAATATTTCAGTAGGTTTTAAACAGTCGTTAATAAATATCGAACAATTTTCGATATTCAAGACGTTTGGAATTTTAGAGACTTTGAATGCTCCAAGAATACCAACTGCATTATAGTTTACATTTTGCATTATAGGTATTGATGACCTTTTTCTGCTTTTATTTATGTAATGGAAACAATCATTAAAACCTTTTACTGTTTTTATTGATTGCAAGGAAATCACATTAACAACTCCATTTTAATAAATAAATATATAATCAATTTAAATTGGATAAGCTGGTACCACCTATAACTAATGTGAAAACTTAAATAACATTATCTTTACCACGTACTTATGTAACAACCTATTCAAGCAAAGCTAATAAAATCCAGTAACTGAATAATTATATTGATGTTTTAATATTTAATTGGCCATTTCATATATCTCCTTATTAAATGGCATGAGCTAGAAAACTTGAGAAATATTTATATGTTTTTTATTTATATGTTGAGAAATATGTTTTTTTACTAGTCAGTGATGACCATACATTACTTATATTTGTCCTGAATGACTTATGAATTAATATTTAATATTTTGTAAGATTTTTAGTTTTTAATTATATCCAGAAAATATGGAGGGCTAATTTGACAAGAAAAAAAAATGTGAGCATCTGTATGCATTCTTTGTTTAATTTTGACCTACTGATCTAGAACGAATAAGATTTAAAAAAAAAAAATCTATAACTGACATAAAACAGCTTAGAAGATTTAAGAATAGAGAAATAATACAGACTGTTGTTTATTTTCTAACCGAAATTCCTAAACGTTGGCCACTGTATATGTTGACCCCATTCAAGCGAACAGGAGTCTCAAGGGGCCGTCCTTGGGTTTATCCTTTCCACTTACTTCATAGCCAGCTTCCCTTCATGTGGATTGTTGTAACAAAGATTTAAAGATAATATTTTTCAACAGAGAACACTAATTCATGCAATGAAGTTTACGTGGCTGCGAAATGTTAAAGATCATAAAGCAAAAGAAAGATGTAAGATAAATTTATAGGATATAAAGTTAGGTGTAAAAATGAAATGTTTTAAAAAAAAAGTATTTAGATAATGTATAATTTAAAAGGATGAATAAAGAAATGAAAGGAAAATTACTTAATTAATTTCTTTTAAGAGACCTTTAGTTTTATTTTGGATAAAAGAAATTTTATTTAATGGATTTCATTATGATCTCCATGTATTAAATAAAAATATGTACAAATCCTTATGTTTAAATCTTTAACATTCCTTAGAAGAGGATTGTCCAAGAATCTAAATTTTTTTTTTTTAATGATGAAGTATAATTTTGTTTGGAAAAAAAAATTCAATAATTTCAAAATAAAAAAGACAAATGAATAGTTAAACTCTTGAAATTTGGCAATATTGTCTAAAACGTAGACGATTAAAGAAGATAAAGGAAGAAAGTAAATATTATAAGGGTGCAATTTATTCTTGAAAATATATGATACTGTACTGTATATGATAATATATGAACGAAAAATGGATTTGCTGTAATTAAAAAAAAAAAAAGACAAACATAAATGGTAACCAATTTTATGCCAAGTCTTCTAACACGTTCAATAAGACAGACGAAAAATTAAAGCTGAAAGTGCTGAATATAAATTGTAGCATGATCTACGCATTTTTTTTTTTTTTCAAATTCCCTATTTAGAAAAAATTATTGGATTAAATATTTTTATTTGATTTAATTTAAAAGGTATTTTTTTTTCTAAATAGTAAAAAAAAATAATGAAAGTGGTCGGACAGTGTATGGTAATCAGCATGAATTTTTTCGAGAACTTTTAAAAGATTTTTCTTTAAGTAATCTTATTTTCTCTAAGTAAATTGAGAAAGTAAAATTTAGTTAATGCTTTGTGATTCAATGTTGATGTGGTTGTTATTTATCAGGAATTATATAAATCGATTAATTCAAAACTTAAAGCTTTCCCTCGCTTGCCCGTACTACTTGTAGGAATGGCGACTGAGTACACGTGTCGCAAAGGAACTGCCATCATAATCTAGCGCGCTAACCTGTTGCTGATGGGCCAAGACCGATTCCTCATCGAGATTAGGCAGCGGGGAACAGGTAGCCTAAACAGGTAACATCGATGAGAGGCGATTAGATACGGGCGGGATGAGCTGGCTACGTCACGGCAGGTAATGGCCAGCGCGGGTTTTTGCCCCCCTTGCGGTCCCCCCGTTCTATATTACCGTTCTCCGCTCCTTACCGCTATCTCCATCCGGTCATCCTTCAACAGCTCTCTGTTCTCTAATTACCTAATTGATTGGTCTTTAATTTAATTGAATGTTAAATTACAGGTTTTATATTTTTATAAAATAGAAATAGTATAATAAAATAGAAATTAAAAAAAGAAATATATTTATTTTGTATAACACATATTTTACCCAGTTTAAACAATATTTTTATTTTATTTATTATTTTCTTTCAGTATTTTCAGGCAGAATTAAATTTTATTTATTTATAATTATTAAATATTTACTATCAAGTTTAATTATATTTAGCTATATATTTTTAAATTTATTAATGCTACCTTCACAACCTATTCTCAAGTTCAAAATTCTTGAAACACATTTGCTTGTGTTATTTTCTTATACAATTGTAAATTTCAATAAATAGAAAAAAAAAATATTAAAGTTCACTTTCTTTTTTTATATGTAATTATTCATTATTATGATGAGTTATTATTATTATTATATTATGTTGAGCAAGACAGTGTGTAAAATTATTTAATATTTACCTACTTTCAAATTTGACTATATATAACTATATTTTTACTTACCTGTACGCAGTAAAGGAAGTATTGTAATCGCAAAAATATCAATTTTGACCATCCCCATTATACATTTCGACTTGTTTCGTCGTGACGTCTGTACGTCACTCAAAAACGGTTTGTCGTAGAAAGTTAAAATATTGTATTTGGGATTGCTGTAACTTATAATTGTGCACCTTTCTTTTTGGTCACTTCAGGATTACCGGAAGCGATACATTACTTGAAGGTCATAATATTAAGTCTTTCATCAAAAATTACATTAAAATATAATGCAAAACTTCTCAAATTTGGTAAATAAAACTTATATCTTAACATAAATAACATGCTAGATTTGGGTTAAAATTAGCAAATCGGAATTGGCACTTTACTGGAATGTCATAAAAGACACATGAAATATTATATTAAATGCGAAAATCCTCAAATTTGGTATACATAGCCATTATATCAATATAAATAACATACTAGATTTTTGTTAAAATTGGATAACCGGAAGTAGTACTTTATTGGATTTAAACTTCTCAAATTGTGTATGAAAAACTGTTATGTGAATATAAATAGCGCACTTGATGTTGGTTAAAATTGTCCAATCGGTAGTGGTACTTTACTGTAAGATGTTTAAAGTTTATTTTTTCTGTTTTAAAAAAAGTTTTTTTTTTAATTTTAGAAATAAATACTCAAACAATTGTTTTATGTCCAATATAAATTTGGTGAAAAAATATATCTAAATTTAATCGAGTTAATTTTCTAATTTAGTATTAGAGACTTTTATATCATTGGAAATAATATTCAGAAACCAGAAGTGGTACTTTACTTGAAATTCCAAACTGTTTTTTAATATTGAATCGGCGGAAGGTCATGGGTAGGTCACATCAGATATTTTAAATGGTTCTCTATCTATTTTAGAAGTAAAAACGGAAAATAAAAGTTTTAGAAAATAAAATTCTGAGTCTGACACATCCAGAATTTACGATTTAGGGCATTACGATTTTCTACAGCATTTTCTATTTTGGATATTTGTGAATCATTCAGCAATAGGCTTTGGCCAACACAATTTTTTTCTAAGGCTTTCATCAGTAACAAATATATAAATAAATTAATAATATATTATAATTACATATACATTCTAAGGCTTCATCAGTAACAAATATATAAATAAATTAATAATATATTATAATTACATATATATATATATATATACATATATATATATATATATATATATATATATATATATATATATATATATATATATATATATATATATATATAATATGTATAAGTATTAATTATAAAATTGGAAAAGGGTTTCCCATCCGTCAAAATAATTATATTAGCCAATACCACAAAATTTAAATAATCGCGAAAATACCTAAGCAGAATAAAAGTGAAAATTACAAATTAAATATTTATTAGTTTTTAATCACTACTCTATTCGATTAATTGCATTACTTTGATTATTATTTATTTTTTTCAGAAAACAAATTTAAGACCTTCTAACTAAAAATTAAGCATTAACTATATATTTATTTATAAACAGCATCCACCAACAGGCTAAAGCCCAATTACTATTTGACAATCCGTTTTGAATATATCCCTTAATCAAATCCGAACAGCTTCTTAGACATAGGATTTAACGCTTTACATTTTACAAGATTAATATTTTTTCGATAAACTGATTAGTGTTTGAGAAATTTTTAATAACCAAAATAAAAGTATTTTGAGAGTCTCACTTTAAGCTCCCCATTGAAATCAGCGCAAAATTAGTTTCTTATTTTTAAACATAAATTTAACAGAAATTCCAGCTTTACCTAACCTTTTTTTCCAACCAAGATTCTAATTTTGCAGGACAATTAAGAACAGGTTGTCTTCCATTGATTGAGAACCGTTGTTGTCATCAACACGTTCTTTGTCACGTTTCGGTAAAATTTAGCCTTTTCGTTTGACTAATAGATAAAAACTGCGGGTTTTTCATGGAAAGTTTTAAAACCTAGTTAGTACATTTCCTTCTAAGAGATCTGTTAGGTAAAAGATCTATTATACCAAACAAAACTTAATAAATATCTTCGGTGAATCATTTTGCTATTATGTAACGTTTCTGCCTCTAACCATTATCTATTATTAGGCCATTTTCATTAGAACTTCAATTAATTAAAATAAAACATTAATAGGTCTATTAATGTAAAATGTATTATTTAATTTATTAAAACATACCTAATATAAAGCTCGGCGAGAGAAGAAATCTCGCGTAGAGCAGAAGGGTAAATGCTGGATCGGGATCGGGATGTTTAGTTTGCTTAGAGACTGCGAAAGCACGTCCTGGCTTGAAGAGTTTTCAACAAGAGGTGTCACATAAGTTACCACAGAGATAACTAACTGCCTTGTGACGGCCAAGCGATCGGTTTAGCGCTTTCAATCGTAAGTTCCTAACACTGCAAAGCAGAATTCACCAAGCGTCAGATTATTCATCCGCTAATAGGGCTAGTGAACTGGTATGGGATATTTTAATATTTACCTACTTTCAAATTTGACTATATATAACTATATTTTTACTTACCTGTACGCAGTAAAGGAAGTATTGTAATCGCAAAAATATCAATTTTGACCATCCCCATTATACATTTCGACTTGTTTCGTCGTGACGTCTGTACGTCACTCAAAAACGGTTTGTCGTAGAAAGTTAAAATATTGTATTTGGGATTGCTGTAACTTATAATTGTGCACCTTTCTTTTTGGTCACTTCAGGATTACCGGAAGCGATACATTACTTGAAGGTCATAATATTAAGTCTTTCATCAAAAATTACATTAAAATATAATGCAAAACTTCTCAAATTTGGTAAATAAAACTTATATCTTAACATAAATAACATGCTAGATTTGGGTTAAAATTAGCAAATCGGAATTGGCACTTTACTGGAATGTCATAAAAGACACATGAAATATTATATTAAATGCGAAAATCCTCAAATTTGGTATACATAGCCATTATATCAATATAAATAACATACTAGATTTTTGTTAAAATTGGATAACCGGAAGTAGTACTTTATTGGATTTAAACTTCTCAAATTGTGTATGAAAAACTGTTATGTGAATATAAATAGCGCACTTGATGTTGGTTAAAATTGTCCAATCGGTAGTGGTACTTTACTGTAAGATGTTTAAAGTTTATTTTTTCTGTTTTAAAAAAAGTTTTTTTTTTAATTTTAGAAATAAATACTCAAACAATTGTTTTATGTCCAATATAAATTTGGTGAAAAAATATATCTAAATTTAATCGAGTTAATTTTCTAATTTAGTATTAGAGACTTTTATATCATTGGAAATAATATTCAGAAACCAGAAGTGGTACTTTACTTGAAATTCCAAACTGCTTTTTAATATTGAATCGGCGGAAGGTCATGGGTAGGTCACATCACATATTTTAAATGGTTCTCTATCTATTTTAGAAGTAAAAACGGAAAATAAAAGTTTTAGAAAATAAAATTCTGAGTCTGACACATCCAGAATTTACGATTTAGGGCATTACGATTTTCTACAGCATTTTCTATTTTGGATATTTGTGAATCATTCAGCAATAGGCTTTGGCCAACACAATTTTTTTCTAAGGCTTTCATCAGTAACAAATATATAAATAAATTAATAATATATTATAATTACATATACATTCTAAGGCTTTCATCAGTAACAAATATATAAATAAATTAATAATATATTACAATTACATATATATATACATATATACATATATATATATATATATATATATATATATATATATATATATATATATATATATATATATATATATATATATATATATATGAGTATTTATTAATTATAAAATTGGAAAAGGGTTTCCCATCCGTCAAAATAATTATATTAGCCAATACCACAAAATTTAAATAATCGCGAAAATACCTATGCAAAATAAAAGTGAAAATTACAAATTAAATATTTATTAGTTTTTAATCACTACTCTATTCGATTAATTGCATTACTTTGATTATTACTTATTTTTTCAGAAAACAAATTTAAGACCTCCTAACTAAAAATTAAGCAATAACTATATATTTATTTATAAGCAGCATCCACCAACAGGCTAAAGCCCAATTACTATTTGACAATCCGTTTTGAATATATATCTTAATCAAATCCGAATAGCTTCTTAGACATAGGATTTAACGCTTTACATTTTACAAGATTAATATTTTTTCGATAAACTGATCAGTGTTTGAGGAATTTTTAATAACCAAAATGAAAGTATTTTGAGAGTCTCACTTTAAGTTCCCCATTGAAATCAGTGCAAAATTAGTTTCTTATTTTTAAACAGAAATTTAACAGACATTCCAGCTTTACCTAACTTTTTTTTCCAACCAAGATTCTAATTTTGCAGGACAATTAAGAACAGGTTGTCTTGCATTGATTGAGACCCGTTGTTGTTATCAACACGTTCATTGTCACGTTTCGGTAAAATTTAGCCTTTTCCTTTGACTAATAGATAAAAACTGCGGGTTTTTCATGGAAAGTTTTAAAACCTAGTACATTTCCTTCTAAGAGATCTATTAGGTAAAAGATCTATAATACCAAACAAAACTTAATAAATATCTTCGGTGAATCATTTTGCTATTATGTAACGTTTCTGCCTCTAACCATTATCTATTATTAGGCCATATTCATTAGAACTTCAATTAATTAAAATAAAACATTAATAGGTCTATTAATGTAAAATGTATTATTTAATTTATTAAAACATACCTAATATAAAGCTCGGCGAGAGAAGAAATCTCGCGTAGAGCAGAAGGGTAAATGCTGGATCGGGATCGGGATGTTTAGTTTGCTTAGAGACTGCGAAAGCACGTCCTGGCCTGAAGAGTTTTCAACAAGAGGTGTCACATAAGTTACCACAGAGATAACTAACTGCCTTGTGACGGCCAAGCGATCGGTTTAGCGCTTTCAATTTAAGTTCCTAACACTGCAAAGCAGAATTCACCAAGCGTCAGATTATTCATCCGCTAATAGGGCTAGTGAACTGGTATGGGACCGTCGCACAGTGGGATATTTGACCTGAAAAGCTGACCAAAACCATTTGTCGTCCCTTATGTGCCTCACATTAATGATAATGGTATTTATGATAAATATGATATTATTTGAATTTCTCGAAGAATTTAAATGCTTATAATAATAAAAGACAAAATGGTAATGTATAACATACAAGGTATATTATATCCCTCACCACACGTGTATATTATGTCAAGAACTAAATATGTTATTTTCATGATATGAATTGCATATATATTTCAGCGCATTTGGTGAGTTGTTAGTGAAGTTGAGGCATTAAATATTGGAACATTATATTAAATATTATTGAATATTGGAACGTCGTGTCGTAGTCGAGTGCCTTCCAGATCCAAATGAAAATTATGATTCTTCTTTAATCAATACATTACTTTACTTTCGGTATGTTTACATGCATATATGTAAGAAGATTTCTATGTACATAAGAATGCGACGAAATATATTTGCAATGGCCGGCAACGTGCAGTGGAAGGCACCCGACTGCTACACCAAGGTCAATATTCATGGGCGTCAACTTCACTACCTACTGATGCGCTTAAGTGGATATGCAAGTATATACACCATCCCATAGGACGAATGGGATTGTAATATATACAATTTATTTCCGTAGTCGGGATTTTTATTTTTTCTAAATTTTATTTTAAGGTTTTTAATTTTTGAAGTATTGGCTATTTATAATTTATTGCCGTATGATCTTGAACTTACAAATGTCAAAACCTTCACAGGATTACAACGAGTAATTTGACCCATCAAACTTGGAAATCGGTGTCCATGGTTTAACTAGAAAATTTATTGCAGTTCCACTGGCTTCGGAACATCATCTATTAAACCAAATTATTTTTTATATTTATCTCGAGAGTACATCGCATCCAATTGCTATTATTTGATGAAAAAACATAGGCTCTGATTTGTGTGCGGTAAACCACCTTTTCTTAATTTGAGATTTCGCATGGGAAAATTTAAGTTTTAATGCCTTTCTTTCGTCGGTAATTTTATAATTTATATTTTTTTTTCCCTATTAATTCAAGCTTTTGTCCTATATTTTTTCCTGGAAATAGCTTCATTTTATCATATATTTTATTTCTTGTAATAATTGTGATGCCTGAAGGGCCTGAAATAAAATAAAAAATATTTTCTAGAAAATTTAAAATGATAATTGATTTTTACTGTATGCCACTAATTTTTAATATATAATTGGGAATTCTGAAGCAGCAGGAGCGAGCGTTAACTTCTAGCAACTTCAACAGACTGACGGGGCGAGCGTTAACTTCTAGCAACTTTAATAGACTGGCGGGGGCGCTGGTAACGTTGCCGTCAAAACATGCTTTGCTCGTTCCATCCTGTAACCCGTGGTGACTGAAATCATTATAGGGAAAAGTTGGAAGGACGCCCAAACTATTTCATGGGTAGACTTTCAACCAGAATTCAAATAGATGAGGAAACTATCGTTTTTGAGAGATTAGTACAAGATGCCTATGAGGAGGCCTGCCCTTTAAAGGTAGAATCGAGGAAAAAGATTAGGTGGTGATCAAATGAGTTAACTAAGTTACAAGGAAAGCCATTTATTAGGCATATAAATCAAAGCAAGAGGCAGACTGTAAAAATATAAATAAGAAATTAGGAAGCATAAACTTTACTTAAGGTTGTCATAAATTTCGAAGTGACATAGAACGGGGTCTGATTCAGGTGTCACCAAATACTCCAAAGACCTGTCTGCTCAAATGCAGTACCATATAAGAGTAAAAGTTAAAAAAAAAAATCGAATTTTCAGATCAAATACCCCACTGTGTGTCGTGGAAAAAATAATTGAAAGGAAAAAAGTAATTTAAAATAATAAACAAATGTTTTGAGCACGGTTTTGAATATGATCTGAAGTTATACATTTATCTTTTCATACACTGGTACAAATTTTCATAAATGGATACTCATAAAACTTCATTACTGTATAATTTTAATAGTCTTATAAGTAATCGATTTATTTTTCATATTTGAAATACATGCCAGATGGCAGAAATTGTTAAATTTTGTTGCACTTTTCTAGCTAACAAGTGTAGCTAAAACGTTCCAACAAGTTATTTACATAATGGGGAATAAATAATACTATCACTCACTATTTTTTTTTTACATCAGAAAAAGTTGTATCGATTACTGCGTTGCTGGATATTTAATGCAAAACGCAAATTGAAACAAGAGGATGAATAAGAGTATAGAGATTATTTAAATAATTAATGTAGGATTATCAGAGGTTATCGGTTTTGAAAGGGCGAAAGTTATCACTGCGGCTGTAGAGCAACCAATCGTTAATTCAGTGCTGCGATTATTTTAATTTTGTACGAATATGAATCGTAAATGTTTCTCGGTAGATATTATTATATTCTGGTTTTTTCTCCCTATGTTTCTTTGAGAGAAGCTAATAGAGCCATTAATCGAATAATTGTTGCAATTTAAGATGAATTAAAAAAACATAGCATGAAGATTTTATTTTAGATGAACGATGTACAAAAGAATACCTCAGTGTATTGTTATTATATTAATAAGGCCGTTTGACAAACAAAAAAAAAAATATTCAGGAAGCTTAAAAATCAAACCTTCTGACTTTTTCCACATTTTACGTTTCGAACCATTCGTACATAATCAAGAACATTTGATCTATAGCATGATATGTACAACTTTAAGGATTATTAAAATAAATATTGGTTTGGATTAAAACTTAAATGGTAAGTTAAGTACCTAGGACGTTTATGATTTCTTCTTATACCAACAGTATAAAGGGGTTTTCACAATGTAATTATAATAATTAATTGATCATTTATTTTCAGAATAATGTCAAATTCCCATCATGATTCAACTTTATTTAACTCTTTTTTCAAAACGTTTCGGACAGTTCTGTCCATTTTCAAGTGCTCCAAACACTTTCTTAATCGTCATCTACGCAGCTTGAATTGATTGTTTATTGTCATATTATATGCATGCCATTATTTTACTATTAAAATATAACTCTCATTGATAACTAATCTCCTTGTCTTCCCTGCTCATTATAATGAGTAATAATTAGTAAACAATCAGTTTAAGCTACATAGATGACGATTAAGTGTAACACGTGAAAACGGAATGATCTGTTTGAAACGGTTGATAAAGGAGATATATAAATAAAAGATGTTGAAGTATGATGGGAAGTTAACTTAATCCTGAAAGAAAATAATCAACTGAAAGAAATTTATTATTCAATTTGCTAGTAACTAAACAAATAAATGAAGAAGAATATCACTTTAAAGCGTAAAATCCTGTTTAAACGAGTTGTTTTTTTGAGCTCATCAAATTGTGTCATTGATTGAATGATGTGATCAATATTTTTATCTTCTATTTAGTTATTATTTATAGAAACAAAATGGATGGTACATCTTTTAATTTTTTTTATTAATTTAAATTATACTACCTTATTAATTTGAAAAAATATTCAAACAAAACCAACTCAATAAGCGGTCCAAGAATGCTAACTGTTTTTTAAATATGAAAATTATTTTTATTTTGGCCAATAAACATTTTATTTAACAAGATTATAGATTTTATTATAAAAACGAGAACTTTAATTTAAAAATAAGAAAAAGGAAAGATAATTTTAATGTTTAAATTCCATTTGAGTTGTAACTAGCATATATTCACTTTCAGATACTCTCTGTACGTAAATCTTATAAGGCATTTATCTGTAAAATCCTGATTAAAAAAACTTTACAAAGAATATTGCTGGAAGCAAACAATAGTTCCTAAAGATACGAAGTACCAAGTGAACACGTTCTTGCACATCCTTTCTCCCAAGAACGACATAAACTGGTTACCTAACATCGTAGGAGCTTCCATCCAGTTCCTGGAGTCCTTCAAGATCGGGAGATGCCTGGCGGGTGATAGTGGAAGTGGATGGTGAAAGTCCTTCTGTTCCAGATAGATAGTTGAGAAGTGTGCCACAGACTGCAGGAGAGCAGTCGCCACCGTTGCACAACTGCCTTATCTAATCCCATTATTTTTTTTTTAAATCTTTTTTATATTATCTTTTCTTTTCTTCTTTTTTATAATACGGAGACTTAACTGGACAAGTACTCTGTAAATATAACAGGTCAGAGCCGATTCTTCACGCTTCTGATCAAAGCTTTTGGGTGCATTTCTATTGTTTCTCACCGGATAAGACTTAGAATGGAATCGAAACTTCATAGTATATTTTTGAGGATTCAGCTGGAATTTTTTATCAAAAACTCTTGGCAATGTCATCTATCATATAAACGTTTTGGTGTGATATAAATAACTTGATTTTTCGTGGTTTCCTGTAACATTTGAGATCCTCCAGCGGCATATGGACAGTGGCGTAACTATATTTTTTGCGCCTAGATGCGAACAGCGGAAAAGTGCACTCCCTATACATTTATAGACCTAGTCTATCGGTATATCGGTAAAGAAATTTGATAATATGACCAACAGAGAAGCCATAAATTAAAGAACTATACCAGAGTATATTATTAGGCTGATCTAAAATCTAAAAATTTCTGGAAAAATTTACAAATATTTTTTTCAAAGTATATTGCATAGGTTAAAGAGCCGTCTTATACCGTCTTATACAAAGCCGTCAAAGTCTTATACATCCTCAACGTCTTATACAAAGCAAAGAAGCCGTCTTATACAAGGCGGATTTTTTGCTCTCACTACTAAAATGGTACAAAGTGATGAGTTCTTTTTGGCGCCCATATCTTGCTCCTCATCGCTGCGCCCATTTAAGTTACACCAATGGGAATGGGACATTTCCTTATATTCTTTATTTCCTACTCTTGTCCATATCTTATAACCGTACATCATTAATGGAAACAATGTACTCCTCCCTGGTTTCTCTTGACTCAGACATAGCGCATTGATAATGATGTTATATAATATTATTTTGTATTTATATTTCTCACAATTAGTGTCTGAACCCATAATTTTACTTTTAGAAGGTTTAGGTACGTTCTAGTTTTAAACAACCTTTCCTCTAGTTCCTTTTGATTCAGCACTCCTACATGCATCATTATTAAGGTTATTCGTACAAGCCAATGCTTTGCTCCATATAGTTAAATACTCAACGCTGATGATACGCTTATGCTGAATAAAGATTAAAATAATAAATTAAATTCCAAGATGTTAAACAATTAGATTTCGAAATAAATATGTATGGGAGAGGGCTGATGACCCAGTGGGTAGGACCAGCAATATCTAGGTCCTGAGTTCTAAACTGGCTGTGGCGGTTAGTTTTTTATTCTGTTATCAGCCGTGGATCGGGTCTGTTTGGCTCACCCAGCCTTTATACAGTAGATATTCTTCATCGGGGAAAAACCTCGCGGTTGAGCGTGATCTCGGCCGAATCACCTCCTTGCACAACCTGCTTAGATACAGTAAGGCCCTCACCAAAGTACTGAACTCAAGACCTTCATGGCTTGTAGTGGCACATGAAAAAAAAAATAATGAATATGTATAAAAGATATAAACCTTTTAAGTTAAAAAATGGCGATATAGATATAATCGCTTTAGTATGTAGTGATATATATGAAGGTCTACAATTTTTAATACAGACGAAATTCAAGAGGAAGTAAAAGCAAGGCCAAAGGCGGGAAACGCGTATTATTACTCAGTCACAAAATTACTCTGTTTTCGCCTACTCCCCAGGAATCTACAAATTACAACCAGAAAATTACAATTTACATGACTACTATTCTGCCTATTGTTCTTTATGAGTGCGAAGCATGGTCACTAACGATAAAAGAAAAATTACACCTAAAGGTCTTTGAAAATAAAGTGCTGCGGAAAATATATAGATTGATGATTGATGTATTTGATTGATAATTTAGAATTTAGACCTTTAACACATCGAATTGTGTCTAATCCTCCCTCAAATTAGGTCTGACCTTGTATGTTTAGGCTTTGACGGGATTTGGTGTAAGTTGGCACAGCACAGTATACAAAGTTAATTTCTAATTTTGATTATGAATATATATATACATATATATATATATATATATATATATATATATATATATATATATATATATATATAGTATTTGATAGAGTTAAATTAACAACGAATACGAGGTTAATTGAAGCTGTACATAATACACTTTATTAACTTACACGAAAAGCCAATTACCCATTACAGATATAATCAATGAACTTAATAGAATATACAATAAATAAGGTATTAAATGATTGATACAAATAATATTAATTAATAAAATAATCAATGTGTGATCAACAGTTATGAATAATAAACTAGAGACTTACAGGAGACATATAAATTAATGGCATACAGAGAAATAAATAAATAAATAGAGATCAGCAAAAAGTCTAACTCCCAATAATGTACACTGTGACAATAAAATTGAAATATAAATTTTACACCTTTCTTACAGGTTATAACGATAGAAATAGTGACAATTAAAATTAAAAGGAAATAATGTTTATTTGATTAAGATAAAAAGAGAGTGTAATGATGTCAAAAGTGCTAGAAGACATGGATTACATAAAGCGGAAAGGTATATATGTAAATTAATCATTAATTATTAAATGTTGAGCACGCTTTAATTACAATTTATCTGAATTCTATTTAAGTTTTTCTGCAAAACAGAGCTTTGTCCTGAAGATGGGAAACACCTCGAAACGTTGGGAAAATGGTGCAAAGGAGGTTAGAAGAAATTTCTTTAAACAATGTGCCTAAAATTAAAATATGTTAAGTTTTTTGGCTAGATAGTGAATGAATACCTAAAAAAACTAATGAGATTAAAGCGTCCGAGGGATAGATCGAGACGCAGGTGGGAATTGTGCTAACATTGGCACAAATCAGACATGTCGGCATCAAACCTTTGGGTTCGTAATGCCTTATTATTAGAGGAGACTGGGGTTAGTTGGCATAGATTTTAGTTTTACATTTATTTGTGGTGTTCTTAGAGAGATTCTGGTGAATGCGGAGGATAGCTTAGCTCTTTGGCTACAAAATCATGAAGGACACATTAATGAAATTCGTCTTTAGGTAATCTCAAATAAATATTTCCTAAACGATAACATGTATAACGGGCATGAATGGCCTCTGTTCCCCTCTCAATTAGTCGATTTGCTGGATCTGTTTTTTTTTTCTTGTACTTCCTCCTGGTTTCTATTCTCTCAGAAACTTATTAGTCGTAATTATTCATTTTTACAGTAATTATTTCTTTTTTAATAAACAGTAATGGAGGATTAGTCGGCATAGGAGTGGTACGAGCTGTTTTAGCTATGCCAAATAACCCCATATCTAGCCCCAAAGGGATTTCCAAAACATTATGGATACCACACAATACGAAACTTCAGTAGCAAAAAACGAATGATACGTGCATACAACCACAGTTAGCCATTCTTTCGAGAATTACCATTAGCAGCTCTTTAATTCGATTTAGAGGTTGACCAGAATAAAAATATTTACAATGGGAAAATTAATTAACCAGTCAGAAAAACGATGAAACAGCGATTTTCCCTTCATGACTCTTCTAAGCATACTGAAGTTATGATGGATGACGCATCTTTGCATACACTACCTACTAGAAAGATGACAACGATCTAGCCCTACGATGGACGGAAATGAAAGCTGTGTGCCAACTAGTCCCTTCTGCCAAATAATCCCGGTCTCTCCTATTATTTATTTTTCCAATATATTTTTCAAATCAACACCCACCAAGATAAGAAGGCACAATTAATGCATGAGGATTCCTTCGTTTTATATCAGTCAACGATTTTATATATCATTTATAATCTTACATCAGTCAACTGGAAAAATAAATATGTTCCTCTCATGATCAGTATTTCAAAGACATTACCGATTGTTAATCATGTTAAATGTATAACGATCATGTAACAGCAATGTGTACGAACGGTAAAGCACAGGTGTTCCTGGAAGACGACGAGGTTCGCGGAACAGTTCCTCTGGGAGGTTATTAGTCACCGTGTTCTAGGTGTGCTATGGTCAGGGCCGATCGATCCTCGCTCCGCTCAGGAATCTTGTGTTTACCCGAGTAATTCAATAGTAGCTTATTGTTCCACGGATCCAAACAACTGTTTCTGTACTTGGGCTAAGCATACAATAGTCTAATTAGGGGGAATAGGAATCAACAAATATACAACGATTTGTCAAGTAGTCTGGAGATATATCCGTCTTCAAACTATCCTCTCTTTGAAATTAATATAATTAAGACTTTATATAATACATAAAGAGAAATTAGTACATTTTTATGATTATATTTTGCTAATTTTTTATGGTTAATTTTTCTTATTGCCAGAATTCCAATTGGGTACACCAGTCATTCACAAAATATCTCTTGTTTGACACTTAATTAGTTCAGGTATAGCGTTTTAAAATAGACAGAAATATAAAGATCAGATGGAATAAATAGACCAGATGGTAACATTTATCGGTCGATATCAAGAACGTCATATAAAAAAGTACATAAAAAAATAAAATAAAGTAACTTTTTTTTTTAACAATGTTAATTAGTCGGGTGTTGTGAAAGCTGCAACGTTAGTAATTTGTATAACATTTGTATAACTTATTAAGAATTAAAAGACTTAAAAAATTAAGAATGTGAGATGTGATGCATTTAAATTATAACCAATAATAATTTTTCATAACAATTACAGACTATACTTAAATAATCATAACAAATGATAAGAATTTAAAGTAATATAGAAATAATAAGGCAATATTAATGTATCGCGGAATTACATAGAGTAAAAACACAATAGAAATTAAAAAATAAATAAATACTATAGTAAAAGTAAAAGTATTAATGGGTGATTAATCAGTGGAAAAATAATATTGTCTATTAAACGTTTTTCAGAATAAGAAATAGAATATTATAATTTTAAAAAAATAATAATAGTATCAGACATTATTATGCATTGAGGATACTGGGATTGAAGGAAATAATTAAGATTCATAATAGTAATTAAATAAGGAATAAATTAAAGAGATGCCACGTGGTTCAACAATATCAATATTAACCAGTTCCTTTTTCGGACAAAGAAATATTTACAAAGTCGGGCGCTCATACCTGGAAGGCGGGGGAGGGGATGCAATTCAAGACAGCCAGTAGGCCGCTTAAGATAAGCGAAAGTAAGAGCACCATAAAACTAGAGATAGGCTAGGTCGACATGGTGTAATATAATCTGCCACCCAAGGTTACAAGTCCTTTTCGAATATTCTTGTAGAGTCAGCCAATAAGATGTCCCAAAAGGAGAGTGGGAACAAAATTCATCTTTTCAAGAAGGAGAAGGGAAAAACGGTATAAGAGACGGGAAAAAGAGAAATAAGGGAGAGTTCTGGTGAGAAGTTTGAAGTGGGTAGTTCTGAGGAGAAGTTTGAAGGAGGTAGTTCTGGGGAAAGAGTTGAAGAGGAGAGTTCTTGGGAGAAGCCAGAAGACGGAGGTTCGCAGAGGGTACAGCTGAGCAGCACATCGAGACAGGAGGGAGAGACCTAGACCATAGAGCAACAATAAGATAAGTGCTAGTCCTATGATTCATTTTGTACATCAATGTATAATATTATGTGGCATCCGGATAATATTTTAAATATGCAAGAGTTCTCCCAGTATTCTCAAATACATTTGTTACAGTCTGTAGATTTTTACAATGAGAGTAATTTAGATTAGAAATTATTAAGCAAATAGTTTAATTAATAACGTAACATGAATAAAGTAAGATCTGTAACAAAATCAACCATTCTATTTACACTGTATGCCATCATCTAGTTAATTAAGTGAAATGGTGAACACGACACCCTTGGAAAGGAAATCCAATGGTATTTATAACATCCCAAGTTAGTGACCATAGCAGGGGGGTCTGCGGTTTCTTGCCTTTTATGTTAAAATATAGTTTGATTGATCGGCTCCCTTCTGGAACCGATGCAAATAGAGATTAAATTAGATCAGTAAATTGAGTAAATGTGGTTTCTGGAACCTCCTGCCTTAGAAAAGCAGTTTGCCTGAAACAGAGCAACATAATTATACTACCTAAGGACAATACTGTAATGTTACAGTTTTTAGTAAGCTACATATTATTAGTATTTTGAGAATGAAAAAATGATCCTTATTCTGGGACACGTTGTGCCAAAAGAATAATAATAAAAATGTTCTGATCTCGTCAGCACTGTCACACTGTCACACTGTCACACTAGCTTAGCAGACATTTCAGTAGATTATAAAATAAAAGAGAAATAAAGTAAAGAATGAAAATATTATAATTAGAAATATATACACACATATTATACAAATGTATATTGATAGGTGTATATTGATATACACAAATAGACAAATATACATAGGCTTTGTAAATATATGCGGAAGTTTGACAATTGGGGAGAAAAAAAAGGTGCTTAAATGAAGTTAGGGAGGAGGCTTTACGAATTTAGATGGGAAAGGAATTTCAAATCAAAGTAGCAAGCATGATAAAACTTTTTTTAAAGGAATCCTATCAGAAGGGTATATTAGTTGGAAGGTCCATATCTTGTATTTTAAAGATGGATGAAAGTGAAGTATCAGTATTTTTAAAAAATAATATTTAAAGACTACAATAGGAAAACAGCTAACAGCTAACTCTGATGTTACCCTTTTTGAGAAAAATGCACCGTTCTCCGAAAAACTTGCCTATAGCAATCAAGAAAGAGGGTTGTGAAATATGTGGTAAGAAGCTTAACTTAAGAAAAAGATTTGGAAAATTGTGGGGTAAGATATGAGCGTGGTAAATTCGTAGAAGTAAGAAAAGAAAGTTGCTCAATTGTTCATCCGTATTTCTCAGAGAGCTTGGTGTGTCCTGATTAACATCGAACGCAAACTATCAATAATGTCGATTGTTAACGTTGCCTTGAAGTTTAGGTGGGAGGGGATTTCAATGAAAAATTTTGTGTCGGAAAACACAAATTTTTATTAAAAAGTTATAAAAAATATTTAGAATAATTAAACATGAAACATAGTCATAATTAAATGAATTCATACATTCAGAAATTGAAGAACCATTATTTATTTGTTAATAAACTAAGCTGTCCGATATATTTGAGAAACCCTATATGTCATCGAGACCAAATTTTTGAAAACACCAAAAAACAGTCCAGACCAAAACGTAATGCTTCAAGGTAACCCAAAACGACTGATAATTAAAATTCGATTGAATCTGAACTTATTATATTACAATATTAAGATATTAGGAGCCATTTGAGTGTTGTTTGACTTATGAGTTTTCGCAAATCAATTAACTTTATGGATCAATAATTACCTGTAAATATGTAAAAAGAAATCCGTAAAATTTAAATATTCCCCAAAAAGTGATTTATTGTGTATCTCAACTCAACGATTCATTTGTTTTTTTTTATTAAATTTTATTTCCGTTCAGTATAATGAACAAACGAAAATAAGAGTTCTAGAAAAAAATTTTCATAATATTTACTGAAGTGACCAGTGTGACTATCACACAGTGGTACGTGCTTTCACCATACTTCTAGGGACTATTAGAAAGGAGAGAAGAATGGGATTCTGTTTGTTACATAATGGCAGGCCTACTGTCACACTGTAGAAGGTAATACCATTCCTCTGTCATTGAAATAGAACACAAATAACAGTATTTTTTATAATATTTATCGTATATTTCAATACAGTTAGTTATTATTGAGATAAGATATGAAATTATAAAATCTAATTTTTTTTCTTCAAAATATCAACGTTTGAAACCTATACAATCATGTATCTATAGCTATCTATAATCACGCTGATCAACAACTTTAAACTTTCTGGAGTAACGTTGATGAACATAGATGTATATGAATTATTTTGTAGCCCTAAATCCGAAAATGATAAGCTAACTGCTATAGCATGTAGAGTTAGTTATTTTTGTTACTGGAGTGGATGGTGGGAAAAAAATGTGACGACATATTTTTACAATCTAATATTTATTTAATATGTAAAACATGTTAAATCAGAGACATTACTAACAATTATCTAAAAAAAAATGTATTGCATGAGATGTCACACAGCGACAAAAACTTTCACTTTTTCCTCTTGTGTTCAATAGCATACATCTTTTTTTTTAAACCAGCAGTAGTCGCCTAACAAAGGGTTACAGCGTCTCTGGTATATTTTGTCCAGCATCCTGATGTGCTGGTAAAATCTCTCTCCTTGTGCATCGCTTACTGGAGACAAATCCAAATAGGAATGTAAAAAATGCATTTTAAGAACATGCGACACCGTAGTATTATATAGACTTTAAGATTTAATCTCTGATGTTTTTATGGTTTCCATCTTTCTTGTTGATCAATAATCTTTTCACTGCACTTAGAAAACACTTCCAAGCTGTTAATTCCTTTTCATTATTTTTTTTCTTGAAAACGGAAATCATATGGAAGCTTCCTAATCTGAGGTCTAGTAAATACGCCTTCTTTTAATTTTGCTTTCTTTTAGGTACTTGAAACCATTACCTTCGTACATGGCATTGAAAAAGTCTTTCATTAGTCCAAGCTTAATACAGAGAGGCCGGTAGAAGAACCTTTTTTGGGATAAAAAGGTACATATATTATGTTTGAAGTATCAGGTTCAAAAGAAGTCCTATGAGGCCTAACTGTAATGTTCTTTTGTTGCCATACTGTCCCATAGACACAAAAAACAGCAAACTTTTGTGAAAACCCCTTGAATTCCTAGCAATATACCAATTACTTTTAAATCCCTACAAATATCCCACTGATAATTTTCATATTTAAGGCGATTCAATATGATTACTAAGTTATTTTGGCTATGATGCCCATATAAAGATTTCTATATGTCGTTTTTTTCATTGCCACTGAATGGGCTTAAGGAATAGTTGATTTTTTGTTTTCATTATGAAGCAAGAATGCTTTTAGGCTCATTTTAAAGAATCTGTAAAAATACTCCCCTCGGAAGATACATTTTCTATACTAACCTCATTCATTAAACCATAAATAACGTAATAGACAGCGATCCTTCCATTTTATAAAAAACTTGAAAATGTTACATTCCTTTTCCGGTGAAGTGAAACACTTGGATATTTTTTATCCAATAGATTCCGATAAGAAGTTCTGATTTTTGTTTTAACAATTCTAGGTCGCATACCAAATCATTTAAATCGTTCGGAGTGAAATCTCACTTAATTACACTGGAAGTTGGTATAAATGTTGGGTACTAACTGGTGTTTTCAGGAAGTTGTGGATCAGATCATGATGATGAATTAGAATCGCCGGGATACATGACCTGGTTTAAAGGCGCAATCGTTCCTGGTTGTGAAGAACTGGCCCAAGTGTAGTAGTCAAATTTGAACAATGGAATTTGTCCCTTTGGTTTTTTGAACTTTTTAGTTGTTGAAATAAGCTGCAAAGGTGAAGTAATGGAAATGGTAGATGACTACACTTACCTATGGACAGTGATCTGTAGGAATGGGAGGTTGGACCAGAAGATCTCCAATAGAATAAAGAAAGCAGATTCCATCTACAGATGTGGTAGTAGATGGAATCTACCTCCACGCTGAGGCTCTTTGGAAGAGGGAGAAGAAGAAGAACAATAAAGTTTTTTCAAATTCCTTCTGTTCTAGTGATATCAAAGTGCCAATCACATGCATGGTCGGTAGGTTCTCTCCACACCATAGGAACAGCAAGGAGCATTGACTTTTTCTCACGATGCATCCATTGCATTAAATTTAATTGAAAACTCAAATAGCAAACACGAGGACAGTTGAGTACGTTGAGGGACAGATCAGGGAGATATATTCCACTTCCCGATATTTACGAAAATATATAATTTTCATACCTACCGACATATGATTTATATTTTCAGCAATAATTTTGGTAATTTTAATTATAGTTTTTGATCCAATTTCTACCCTTATTCTTAAAATGTACGCTAAATTTGGCGATTATTGGCATTTAGATGATTAATTGCCTTCTTCGTTTTAGATTCCTTCCCCCCGAAAAAAAATTGAAATCCTCCTCCGAAAAAAATTCTGCGTACTCTGCATGAGGAGCCCAACTTTTATCATGATATCCAATTTGACACTTAAAATATAAAAGATAGGTTTTTTTTTTTTTAATTTCTCGGATATAGATCTAGCTTGTGACTTTAATATAAATCATCCACATATACAGAAAAACTTATACGCTGAATTTTTGAAACACCGACGGATAGAACTTGGCATTTTTTTTAAAAAATCGACTTCAAAATTTGACGTACTGTAAACGAAACAGAAACAAACTAGACTATAGAAAACAATAAAACTGCCCTTGAAGGTTAATAGAACAATGTGGAAATATCTCCTCTTTGGTCTTGTGGTAACCCATTTCTGTGAAAAAATCACTACTCCGTGAAATGAGATGCGCTTTATCTGGGCTCTGTTTCATAATTAAGTACAAAAGTACAAGTGGAAAGATCCCTTTTTAGAGGTTACAGGTTACTTACGTACGTCATTAGATAATAATAATTGTAATTAACTTTTTTTTAAATTTATTGTTTTTAAATATAACTATTTTAAACGTTATCGTGTATTAACATTTCATAATGTAAGTTATACGCGTTGTAAGTCACTGGCCAACTGGTCCTTTTCTACTTTACTTTATGTGGAGCCCTGGTCCGTTGTAGGTTGGTGTAGGTTGGTTAATTAGTTATTTAAGGCTTTTTTGTATTTTACAGATATAACAAAATAATAGTTTTTGTCTCTATTTGAGGTATTGCTATTATTAATTATTATTCAGATTTAAACTATACAAATATCTCCAAGGCATCCCATATATTTTATGTTTTCTGTCCTCTCATTGCACCTTACAAAATAATGTAACCTCTTTTATTGCCACCAAATAAACTGAAAAGTAAAAATAATAATTCAAATGAGATTAAAACTCATCTGTAATTCTTTCAGCAGTATTAAAAGTCCCATTTAGGTACACCTCCTGATATTTTTTAGACAAGCAACAATGAAAAGTACAGCTGTATCACAATATAAATATTAAGCATGCACAACGAGTGATAAATGAAGATTTGTCTCAAAAGGACGGTTAGGTGCCAGGGTACTCGTTGAATAGTAAGGAAGACCACTCGAAAAAAACAAACAAAAAAACAGTTTGTCATTAGAATTTAAAAAGAAGGAGGAAATCATTATGCTGGCTTTATTCATTTATGTAATCTAGAACGAGGGGAGAGGGAGGAGAGAGGTCATTTATTTTTATTAGTTGCGGTTTGGCAGCGTCAACTTGCCCCAAAACAAACGAGACTAGTGATCTAGCCTTGGTTCGGGCGGGTAATGAGAGGAGGGCCGCAGTTTAGTCTGGAAAGCAATTGGGCCTTTGTTCCCTCTTAACTACAGCTCACTAAACCGGATCACTTGTCCCTATGTTCTTCCTACAATAATAATGCTGGATATTCAATTATCATTAAGGACTAGTATTATTATCTATATATAGTAGTATTATTATCTTTTTCTTTTTTTTGTTTAAAACATTATTTATAAGGTGGATACTATGGATGAAAACTGGAAAGATATATCAGTTGACTATACGAAAATTCTACTATCCACCCACTTATCTGGAAGTGGTTTTTTGATGATTTTAATTTTTATATATTATATTATAATTATCGAAATCGCCCCTTGTGCACAGAAGAATAAAATAGTTCTTTTTGCTTTTGTTACGTGTGTGCTGTATGGAAGGTTATCATCAGACTGCTTGCAGGGAGCAAACAGCCCCCTGTTTCATAATGAAATAGAAAAGCACAAGTATAAGTTTTGCATACCTTTCAATGGCAAATCCATTAGAAACCTCTCGCTAGCTGTTGTGTTTCGGTTGGTGGTTAGCTTTGTGCTGCGGTTAAAGACTTCTCTTTTTATTGATTGATACATTGTTTGCTCTCGACCTGGAACTTGTTATTGGCTATTTTTTCTTACGATTGGATAATAAAAAATTGTGAAGAGAAGTTTGGTATTTTTTCTACAATCACCCTTATAACACTAAACTCTTCCTAAGAGTAGTGATTTTCATGTTCATTAGTTAAGCATGAGCATTAGTTAAGCATTAGTTAAGCATAGTTAAGCATGAGAAGTTGTAATACAAATAAAATAAAATATTCATATCAAACTGAACACATACTCTGTTTTCGAGTCAGTTTAGTAACACCTCAAGTCTAGTCTAATAAACAAAACAATTGTACTGATTTTTAAATATAAATATACACTTTTTTAACTGTATTATTAATAAAATACGCAATCTTCCGCATGAGAAATAACTAGAGGTTAAGTTTCTGATGGACAATCAACTGATTGAGTGTTTAGTGTCCTTTATTTGTTTTTAATCTTAATTAGATAGAGATAATTATAAATAAAAATATATACATATATAAAAATTAAAATTAAACTAAATAAACATCATAATTACAAACTGTTTTTATTTATATGCTCTGTAATCTGTTAGTATTGCCATCAATAGTTATTGCCATCAAGTTAGTACTGTTAGTTAGAAACAAAAATGACGAAAGGTTTAGTGTATATTTGCATCAATTTGTTCCAAAAGATAATAATTAAATGAATTTTTTTTTTTAAGAATTGACGAAAATATCTAAAATACATAATTATGATGCAATAAATTTAGTTGTACTGTCAGTTGTAATTTAGATTTTGCAGTTTATTCGAACGAAGGAAGAGTTGGTTCGAAGTTGATTCGTTGGACAATAACAATTAAACACAGACTATTACGTAAACAGCGTTGCCATCGCTGCTCCATCTAATAAGAAACGCTGGGAACGAAACTGTGATAGTGTTTTGTTCTTTATTCAGAATGTATGCTTCTTCACAATTAATTACTTTATAGAAAGTTAGACATCTGTTTTCCTCATCTTGTATTTCGTAATTACACGATCCGCTAGTCACTTCTTCTTCTCCATCTTCCTCCTTTGTGCTTCTCAACGTGGAGGTACAAGCAAGGAACTTCATTAGCACATACTTTAACACTCCATACAGACTTAAACATAGTCACCACATTCGGACTTCTTACAGTCGATTAAATGATATAACAACAAGTCCTAAGCCGGATGTGGAGCTGGTTAAAAGATCTTCTTGAAAAAACTCATTTCAGCCTCGAGTTTAGGATACTTACTTACTTATTGGTTACTGACCTCCCTCGTGTAAATTACCACCACACCAAGAACTCATTCGCTCATTGTAGTAGATTGCACGACATCTTTAAATTTACTATTAAAGAGAAAAAGACGCATTGTTATTACAGATGATTTTTTTTTTGTTGATAAATCCTTTCATTTTGTCGAACAAAATATGTTTATTTCTTTTTCGCTCAAGTTTATTTGAAATGGATTTCCAACATTCGAGGGTAAATTTTAGAAAGACCTTCTATATCTCAATGTTTTGCTTGACAATTTTAATTTGTTCACTTTTACTTTATTATATTTTTATTTGCAATAAACAAATAAAAACCGTAATTTTTGATGATTTGTCTGAAAGTAAAAAGATTAGGAGGAGTTTTGGTGTACATACAAAAAAAAACTTAAAATAAAGAAAGGAAACAAAATAATAATTATTATTACCAATCATAATAGGTAAATAAAAAAAATCATAAATGATAAAATAAAAATGAGTCTATAAAAAAAATTTGAAAAAAAAAAACCTATATGGTAGTTTAGTTTCAGTATATTTTTAACAATTTAAATACTCGTTAAAAGCCCTTTCATGATTAAGATCCTTGGAAATTGTTGAAATTTTTTTATCTATTCTATTTATACTTGGCACCTATGTAGTGAATTCATTCTTCAAAATATTTTATACGGGAAGAATGGTGTTACAGTTTTAACACCTAAAGCTATACCCACAGAGTTCGACTTTCGATTCAACATGACGAACGGGGAAGGGAACGTGTAGCATGCGATATCGAATCGAAAGAATCCATATAACAGTGTGAATTTAGAGTAAAGATGTAATTGCATACACAACCAAGCAATGAGTTCAACCATGTCCGTCCTATAGAAATAAGGTAGAACTAATGATAATGTTTTTAGATAAAGGATGCAATTTTATATTAATGTTGCAATAGTAGTAAACATTCATATAATAACCAATATACAATGATAAATATAGGTTACTATATTCTGCACAACGAGAATGTTAGTGATGTGTACCATCATACGATATAGTTCAGACAACGGCGCTGGTTGGTCGCTGAATGAACCAATTAGAAGGCTGCTTACAGAATCCACTGGTCCTACACCTTGACATACAAACCTCTATTCGGATTCTAGTCTCGTTGCGATTCTTCTCAGAAATTTCTAGTGTTGTGAAATAGTTTACCCATCTAGCGCAAAAGGGACATCTTAATTAAGTATGCAGTGCAGCCTTCGGTTGGAGTATGGTTATTTAAAAAATAGAAAATTACAAAGCATAGTTGTCATTTGCTACAGCTAAGCAACAATAAAAAATAAATAAGTATGGTATATGGTATTTTTTTGTTAAATCAGAAGCGCCAATCAATAAATGCTATAGATATCCGGATATGTTAAGATATCTATTTTATCTTTTGAAAATATGTTTTAGATCTCAAATGTATTGTTCTCCAAACAGTTTGGCCTTTGCGAAAATCTATTGCAGGGCTTATTTGTAGTCAGGCATAATCGAAAAATGGTTAATAGTTTAGAAAAAAACAAATTATTAAGCTATCAGGTAAAACATCCATCTTCCGTCTTAATCCATTGAGGTTCTTTTTGTTCGTTGGATAATTTTTTAGTGTAAGATTTTGGAAATTCATTATAGCGTATTGCTTATAGCAATGAAAAATTGTAAAATCGCCTAATTTTTCTGAGGATCTGATATTAATTTTTCGAATGATTGATAGATTGAACTATTGTGGATGCCAACAAAAAATTTCACTGCAAAAACAATATATATATATATATATATATATATATATATATATATATATATATATATATATATATATATATATATATATAATGACCGACAAACCTCTTTCCCATTTTTGAACGGATAGATTCAAAGCTATTGGCTTAAGTTAGCACTCATTCTTTGGACAATTTTAACTCGGATTCAGATTAAAAATCCCGAAAAACCCCGAGCGGAAACTTTAAAATCCCTTGCAAATCATCTTTATTTTCATTTCATTATGGATTTTTTTTATTAGTTTGCTGAGAAGTTTTACATAATAAACTTCCCTGTAATCATTTATATTTACACTGCATAAATATGTATATGTATTACACATATGGTTAAGAGAGGCCATGTAATTTTCCTGATTGTTTTGCACTGAATGAATTAGGTATATGATAGCAAAATATTATAAAATTATGAAAATATTGACATACATATCAAGAAACAAAATGTAAATAATCTTATTTTTTCTTTTAATTATGGATGATAGTGATACATGTTTCAGAAAGCCATAATGTTTTTTTAAAAAAAAATAGTGTTTAGGATTTTGAGAACAAAGTAATTTATAATACATTTTACAAAATTTTATGAAGTGAACAAATAAAAATAAAGTAAAAAATCGTTTTAAAATTAAATGATGGTTTATAAATAATAATAAAAGCTTTGAGTATATTATGTAAAATATTAGTTTATGTATTTTAAAAATAAGTCACCAACACGGAAGATGGCCTGAATGAGTCAAAAAAGAATATAAGAACATTTAAGAATATTAGAGCATTAAGAATTCTAACCTTGTGTACATTGAATTTGTTTAAAATTGAAATTTTATCGTTTAGTTTTGTTTTTTTGCCTTTAGTAGTTGGTATGATAAGACTAATTGATATTTGACTAATGTAACAGAAAAATAGTTAGAAAATTACCAACAATTTTGTAAAAAAAAAAGTTGCAATCAAATAATGTGTGAAAATATATATTTCGTAAACAACTTTTTATCTATAAATTGAATGTGGTATTAATTGGTCATATGATTCCTTAATCTAAAGTGATTAATATTAATTTTTTTTTATTATAATTATAATATTATAATTATAAGTTGATTATTTGTTAAATAGTCACCACATATTAAATAGTTGTAAAATAGCTGAAGTTCTATAATCTTTATTACTTCAATGTTATCAGAATTAATAATAGGATAGAATATAAGCTGGGAAACGTGAAAGCTTGTTACCTAGCATTAAGTTCCATTGAACTTCATCAAGCAGCCTGCTCAAGTGGCTAAACCTTGCTTACAATCTGCTTAGTACGTGCTTAGACAACTTTGGACAAACTAGTCGAATTCGATGTCTCTTGTACACTTCTGTTTCCAATATCACGGCTTGTAATCCTGTGTATTAATTGGAATCGTGCGTATTATAGATCATGTACATTGTAGTATTATAATAAGTTAAAAAGAAATGGTTAGTTAAGAAGTAGTTTATAAAATATGACAGGGAAGTATAACCAGTTTTGCTTCCTTTAATTAGAAACTGCGCTTGGGAAGTGAAAATGATTTTTATCAAAAACGACTAGAGATATAATCACAATTGTCGATTTTCTTGCCTATGAGGTAATGAGATTATCATTTCCGAAATATGAATTAAATCATCTGTTTTTATTTCGATTATAAATTTCTAATTTCTATATTCTTTTTGAGGAACTTTGAAAATTTTTGTACTTAATAACAAAATTATTCATTAATCATAAAACGAATCTACTCATAACTATAAATGAATTACAAATGAAATAACATGAAGACAGGAAATTCTTAAAGGGGGGGAACAGAATTAGAGAAAGCTCTTTTCCTCTTTTATTTCTCTTCTCCGAAAGGTATTCCAGTAAGTAAAATTGAAAGGATTTTCTTTGGTTCGTAGGTTTATTTAAAATGAATTTTCAACATTCATTTTGACAAGCCGCTTCTTTATCTCAGTTTTCTTAACATAGTTCAATTATAGCCGATAATAATTTAAACAGATACTTTATGGCATTTATTTAGAATAGCTATGTAAAATAAATAGTGATATTGCTCAATTTTTTATTGCTAATAATTGATAATCCAAATTGTATGCATGAAATATTTTATTATAATTATTGTAGCATAGATCGTATGCTACAATAATCCAGGTAGATTCAGGACCATACAGGTGTTTGGTGTGTTCATCATTAGAAAAGGACTAACATTATTGGAATTAAACATGATTGCAATTCATTAAAATTTATATTATTTGTTAACGTACAATTCACTGATTTTATTTACCAATAGCTGACTCGGGAATGTTTCGCTATATCAAGTATTGTATTTAGTTAAAATTCGATGTTTACAAACACATTATTATTTTTATGCTTTAGACCACATAAATAGTAATTAAATTTTATGTTCATTGCAATTCTTTTGGATATAAAATACCCGTATTTATTTTTTAGTGATTATGGCTAGAGTTAATTATTGCTAAGCCTTCTGGAGATCATGGTCTTCATGAACATGATGTAGTTAAAATTTGGCAAATATTGGTCCAGAAGTTTTCGCTGTTAGCGGTAACAACTAAAACAGAGCTTTTTTTTTGTATGAACTAAAATTTATAAATTATCTGTTGCTTTGTCCATGTTCACATTGACTTTTTATTTGTTTGGTTATAAGGAAAGTCGTAATATAAAATAGAGCCATATTTTTTAACAATTTTAATGACGAAATTGTCTAAATTAATAATTTGTATACTTTAAATACAATATCATTTTTACTTGCATATAAATGATATTGTATTTAAAGTATACAAATTATTAATTTAGACAATTTCGTCATTAAAATTGTTAAAAAATATGGCTCTATTTTATATTACGACTTTCCTTATAACCAAACAAATAAAAAGTCAATGTGAACATGGACAAAGCAACAGATAATTTATAAATTTTAGTTCATACAAAAAAAAAGCTCTGTAATCGGCGATAGTACTGACATTTATTAAAGTAATGAGCTAAAAAATTGTTTGTTCGATAGAAATCGCTACTTCCTTTTACCAGATATATCGTCACTTTTCAGTTTATGTTTTACACAAAACTATTACAATTGAATTACTTATTTATTTAGCAATTTTTTAAAAATTTAATTAAATAATCATGGCCTACCCTATAATATTTGTTAATTTTCTCAAAGTAAAAAATAAATTGTAGGTAGTATTTGGGAAATTGAATATTTCATATTTATAATGTTATGTTCTAAACTAAAATTACTTTAATTAATAAATTATATTTAATAAACATTTTCGGATAATTATTTGTGAGTAAAGTTATTTCTGACGAACGTGAAAGTTGGAAATTTGATCCGCTAAAATTCCGAATAAGATAGAAATATTACTAAAGGTGATTTTGAAGATAAAGTTAAGGAAGAGATCATACGAGAGCCTCCCTTTAATTTTTTGTAACTGTTTGAGCGATTTCGATAGAATACGGCCTTGTTCTGTGATAATCCATTCTCCACCTCGATTCGTTATACGTCCTGACCCAATTTCACTTCAAGTGCCGTTGGTGGGGGAGATCACTAAAGTGACTGGAATTTCCCAGTACGGATATAGTTTATAAGTTGTTTTGGTTATGTGCTTCTTCATTTTTTAAAAGTAATTTTTTTATTTCCTTATTTATATATATATATATATATATATATATATATATATATATATATATATATATATATATATATATATATATATATAAACAACAAAATAATTTTAACAACAAAACATTTAAAATAATCAAAATCTTTAATACGCTGAAGAATTTAACATTTTTTTTGCTCTCCTGAAAAGTAGCGATTTTCACATTCGTAAGTTTACCATGGGAACGACGATATCAAGAATTTTATATTTAACAACCATACCAACTCTTGTCCGGAATTTCGCGTTATCCAGCATAGCCCAAGTTATTCCGGATAAACGGGGTAACTGAGTAGCTGTGTCAATCTAGATAAATATTTATTTTTATTTTTATTTTCAAAAACAATTTAGCTTTCTGTTTCTTTAGTTATATCATTAATCATGAAAACGGATTTTTTTTTTTTTACAAAATGTAAAACTTCTTCTTTTGAGTAATCAATATTTTTAACTAATATATATGTATATATATATATATATATATATATATATATATATATAGATATATATATATACATATATATATATATATATATATATATATATATATATATATATATATATATATATATATATATATTACTTTAAAATATTCACTCTTTTTCAGTTTATGTTGTACACAAAACAATTACAATTGAAGTACTTATTTTTTAATTTTTTTTTTTAAATTACAACATCAGAAAAACAGTGAGAAATCAGGATTTAGCACTACAAAAGATAATAATGAACTGAATTTTCAGTTTAAATACGTGTGAGAAACAAAATATCATAGAATATGGGTATTGGCTCATTGCTATAATTTGGGCACCAATTTTCAGGAGAACAGATGATTAGTTTTTTTTTGTGCAGTGATCATCCTACGCACGTGTCTTCATCAGTGCACCAAAAAATGGAAAATGTAAATTACGTGGTCTATATTATCTAATAAAATCTTTATTTTATCTAATATTGCGTAAAGAAATAGAAATAGATAAAATAATATCATTATGTTAATTAATATTGCAATGTGTATATGTTAAACAAAGTATATGTGTCCTGTGTGTAGACACCTGATGCTTGGCCGAAACGTAGTAGAAGAATTAAATTAAATAATACTTTTTGGTGAAGCAAGTTCCAGCCTCATTTTTTATTAATTCCCATTCACCTAAAAGTTTAATACTCTTATGGGTTTTAAATACAGATTGTGGGCTGATAACATCATAAAATGTATTACTGAAGTGAGATCGAAAATTTTAGTCTTCTACCTCGAGTAGTTGAGAAAGACTTAAAGGATTTATAATAAATAAAAAAAAAAGTAATGAATTTAAAAAAAAAAAAAGTAATGAATTTAAAATTAAAATAAAAATGATTGAACAGAAGAAGGAAATTTGACTTTAATTAGAGACCACAGTCAAATAACATGATGATTTAACTGTTTGCACTCCGTTGACACCGATATATACTAACTTTAAATCCATTGTCGCTGTAATAAGACATCTTTGCTTACTTGATCGCCTGCTTGATTGGACTGCTTTGCTTACTTGATCGCATTTGTATAAAATGATGTTTATCTTAGCGTGTAACGATCACGATAAGAAGTGCTGCTGCTTTTTTGGTACTTACAGCTTTTCGTTTCAAAATGATGTAAGGCCTTGCATAGGAGAGATGGAATGCAATTATTATTTGCTTATTGCAGTTATTTGAAAAATAATTATGAAAATTAAGTGATGTAGAACACGAGCTAGATATTGTTTTACCCAGAGACTATTCTAGTGAATGAATTATTAGTTGATATTGGAAATAATTCCAGAACAGACAGAAACGATAGTAACAATAGTAAGAAAACTATGAAGGTTTGAAACAATTGAATCGGATTCGCAAGAGGAAGAAGTTGCAACTTTTGACAATAGTGCATTCATTGATCGACATTACAGGAAGTGACATTCAATATGTATGTATATATATATATATATATATATATATATATATATATATATATATATATATATATATATAATTATTATTATAACTATTAGTGCTAGAGTTCTAGTGGACTATATGAGTCATGAGGCTGGAATACAAAGGATTAATTTATTCAATTACGTATGTTATTACGATTTATTGGGAAATTACAATAGCGTTAATTTAAGTTTTAATCGTCTAATTAGACTTATAATTTTCAGTAATAGTTAAATCGTAAATAATGTGTGTGATTACTCTGAAAAACTATTAGTTATAGCTTTTAAAATCGATTATCGATTATGTCTGTATAGTTAAGAGATGGTGCCAGAAGTGCCAGAAGCGTTGCTGAGATTACCTAAAGCCTCCTCCATTATTTTTGATTCTCCCTCATTTCCTCCTCATCAGCATCATCTCAGATGACTCACCCGCATTGTGAATGAAGTCTTACATGACTCGTAGGTGGGTAAGGCTATTGTCTTAGCTGTAGTCAGTGGTTATAGCGTTGCATCTTGAGTGGTTCGACTCGATGATTTTAAATTTCAGGAACAGAAAAACGTTGATAATAAATGTTTATCATCTGCCATAATAATGAAAATAACGCGAGCAGCAGAGATCCGTGACCAAGGCCGTATGTTAAATTATCTTAAATAGCAATTAAAATACAGAATTGGAAATAACAAAATGGCGGAGGCTGGAGAAAAAAGTTGAAATTCTAAAAGACACCGTAATCACATTCGTAACTCCAACCGTATTCACATGCAAATTTTCCACCATCTAACTCAATTTCGATGTGATGTAAAGGTGCAAAAAACTTTAAATGCGGCGAAAAATCGCGGGGTTGGGATATAAAAGTTGAGACTCCCAAAAGCAACTTATTTAACTACAATTCACGTACAATTGTTGAACCCTCTTATGTCGCTAACACTTCTGCTAACACAGTAGAGTGTTTGCCCAATAATATATTTAAGTTAATGCCTAAATCCTCGATGTAGACTCCCGCTCCTTCTAAACCGGTCGAGTCTTTCCTTGATCCACCAGGGTAGGTTTTCTATTTCAGTCTACTGAACCATGTTCCCAGTCAGATAAACTAGGATATGAGTAGCTCACTTTAGAGCCTAGAGTAAGGTTTCTATCAATTCAATATAGAAGGATAGAAAGCTCCTTTTCCACCACTTTGGCTATTAATTAGTGCCCTGTAGGTTCACCCCGCACTTGCCACTGTCTGTTTTCTTTGATTCTTAGGTGGACCATAACCGCTCAGCCATAACTGAAGCAGTGTTATGCATAGAAGGACTTGTAAAGCCTTCGTAGGTGTGGTACGAAACGCTCTCGTAATGTTCATGTATGCCATCCTTTGAATTCGGCTAAGCGTTCGAACATGGGAGGCCCTATTCAGGGCTGTCTACCACACTATGCTTTCATAATGAATTCTATGTTTTATAATTGCTGTGTATATCCAGTGTATGACAATAAGTTTGAAACCACAGTTGGTGCCCATTGCGCGTCTAACATGCTAAAATGATGCTATAGCTTTCCTTTTGGTTTCAGTCAAATGGAGGTCCAGTTTAGTTTGGAATCCAAAATAATACCGACGTATTTAGCATGTTGACCTAGTTGGAGCTGTTTGCCAAAACAGGCAGGAGTCCTAAAAGTGTCCAGCTCCCGTTTCTTGGTAAAGAGAATTAATTCAGTCTTAGTTGGATTTACCGAAAGTCTCATTTCATTACACCAATTCTGAAGAATATTGCATACATCCTTTTAAAGCTTTGCAAACTGCCTCAGGCCTGGTTCTGTCAAATGCCCCTTCGACATGGAAAGCCCTTAGGCGGATTCTTTATATATCAAGGTCTTTTCTATTTTTCCTAATAGGGAATGTAGGGCAGTTTCTGATGATTTTCTCTGTAGATATACATGCTGTTGGATTGAAGGGATTGGAGTGGTAGTACCTTGCTTGTGAGGTGTACTGCTACCAGCTTCTCCAGGATCTTAAAAAGAAAGGAGTATAGGTTAGTTGGTCGAAAAGCTTTAGCGACACTAATAATTCTGCTTACTATAAAATATAAGCAGAAAAAGAATAAAAGCTCGCAAGGATTTCCTCCACGATTATGGAATGTACCCGATGGCTAGAAAGGCCCCTAGTAGTGCTCTGATTCGGGGGAGCAGAACATTGAGGCCCTCTTAGAGAATACATGGAAGGATGCCGTCTGTGCCCGGGGCCTTAAACAGCTTGAGCTCCCCGACAGCCCACCTAATGGCCCCATCACTGACTATGGATACCGCTAAAGCCCATTCCTCCTCTTTATCACATGTTTCGCTGCCAGGGTCGGTACTTGAAGGATTGACTAAATTTGTAATCCTACACTCGAGAAAGTGAGTCTTCATTAAGTTGGACAAAGTGTCCAATAACTGGAGGTTCAAAGACCGTTGGGTTTCTTTAAAGCTTCAAGTAGCCACTTGGCATCATTCCCTAGCAGCTCAACAAGACGACAGGCTTCAGGGGTGCTTTCTATATTGCTACAAAATTTACACCAGCTTCCTGCTTCCTGATTTTCTTTTTGTATGAGTTATAGGCCTTTTGCCTTGTTTTATATGCCTTATTAAAGTCCTTCCTTGTAGCCTTTTGTAACTTAGACAACTCAGTGTTGTCATGTAACTAACCAACTAACCTTTTTCCTAAATTCTGCCTTTAAAGAGCAGGCCTACTCATATGCGTCTTGTACTATTCAGAGAATAGTTTCTTCCTCAATCTGAACTTGGTTTGAAGTCTACCCATGGAATGGTATGGGTATCTATCCAACTCTAAACTAATTCCAGTCAGTGTTCCTTGGGTCTCTCTTCAGAGATTAGGGGGCTTGTTCAGAATTTATCTTAAATGAGATCATCCTGTGAGCAGACAGAGTAATGTCCGAGGTGATTTTCCAGTTTTTACGAAGACTCTTAATTTGACTTGAAGCGAGTGTAATATCTAAAACTTTCTGACTCTAGTGACAAAAGTAGCCCAGCTACCCTGTTTAGTAGCTCTAATTTTGTAGAAGCTATATATTCCAGCAAGGATTCCCCTCGCTCATTCGTATCTGAGCTGCCCCACACAAGGTGATGGGCGTTAATATCTCCACCTAATAAGAGAGGTAAATCCATCACATTTGCAAAGCGGAAGAGACTATCTATAGTACATAATGATAAGGTGGGCCCAAATTATGGGTACATGGAAGTAATTATCGTTTTAAACTTTATTGTACTAACCCAGATTGTTAGGGCCAGGGTCACCACATACTTCCTAATTGACTTGGGTAGATGTTTTACAGGACCCAGATGCACACTCTCGGTGCTCCACATCAGGATGGAAGGATGATTCTTCCGCCAATACCCTCTCCTCCCCCCATCCTTTAATCGTTCCCCGAAAACGTTCTTGTATTAAGACGATGGTGGATTTCACCCCCGAAAGAAGCTTCGCCAATTCAGCCGTAGCCGACTGGCTGTAGAGGTGCTCGAAACTACGAAAAAAAAAAAAACATTTGGACATTTCAGTATTCCAAATAACTCGGTGTGAGCTAGATAGGGTTGAAACATCGAAAAGAAAATATCGATATTCGATATTTTGCGATATTGCAAAATCAAATATCGATATCCACCTATAATAGTTAGAAAAATATCGATATGTCGAAAGGAAATGGATGAAAAAACAAAGAAAAGTGTATCAAATGAGTATAATGTTAAACTGTGAAGAAGATTATGAAATATTAAAATTATTATTATTTATAAAACAATATTTTTACTAGCCGTGAATCATTATAAAAAAGATAGAAAAGAATTATACTTAACAAAAACAATGTTACAAAATATTTTTATTTTGAAATTTTTTAGCCATATTTCATATATTATAGTCTTCTAGAAGTTTTTCAATTATAAAATCTTCAAACTTCTAGTAAAAAAAAAATGTATTTAACTTATAAAGCTTCCGACTATATTGTGCATTCTCAAAACATTCATCTAAAAGCACCATGTAATTCATTTGATATACATCTCAGTAGCATCATCATTTATATAATTATCAATTTGTCTTTACACATTATCAATTAACATTATTTGTATATAAATTTTATCTACTAATTGTTATTTGGTAATTAAATGTTGTTTATTGTTATATTTACTGGTAAAACTGCAGAATTGTGACCCTAACATGGCGGACAGCTAGATTTTTAGGACCTGACTCATCTTAAAAATCTAGACCTCAGCCATGTTGTGGTTACGATTCTGGAGCTATAAAGGAAACTGTTAAAATAAAATACAGCAGAATCTCGATAATTCGCTGTTTTTTATTCCATATCGTTGAAAATTTTGCTTATGGTGCATGCTTTTGTGTTTGCGCGATAGGCTATCGGTAACGTTTTTGTTTATAAAACACCTTGCTTTTGCGGATTTGTCAATCATGAGCGAACTTAATTTTTCAGATCAATCCATGTTGGAGGCTAACAGTATGGTTACAGTTTTTTTACAATTTTTTTAAAGGGACCTGAATAGAAAAAAAAAAGTCTAAACCGACCGAAATTCATAGAAACGATTCCTCACTCACTCACCTCTCCTTTGGAAAAGAAGTTAACCAGATTTTTTTTTTGGAAATCCGAATTATAAGACGTTTACTTTACTTGGAAGACGAAAATAAATACGAATTATCGAGGTAATCGGATTGCATGCAGTATGTTAACATGAAATAAAGGGGATTTTCAAGAGACCAGAAAATCCAAACGAATTATCGGGATATACGAATACGAGGATTTGAATTATTGAGATTCTACTGTAATATAGTTTAACATATGGTGTCATCGATATATCGTTGTAAAATATCGATATCATCGGTATATCAGAAGTTAAGATATCGATAGAAAATATAAGGTTTTAAAATCCGAAATATCAATATATCGCGTGTCGATATTACAACCCTAAAGCTATAGGACTTTTTCTAGATGAGAAAGATACGGTAATATTTTTTTTCAGTACTTCAGAGGACTTCATTGAATTAATTGTGAAGAAAAAATATTTTTCAGAGGAAGTAAAATATGCTTATCCATCTCTTGATGCAACATTTTCCTTTTCCTCATTTTAAATCCTGAAGTTTATCTCTCTAATGAGACTTTTTTTTAATTAAAGTTATTTTAATTAATATATTTCACGAACAACAGCTTATCATTTTCCGTCATTATATTATTATTATTAACTCTAGATCTATTAGCTTTCACATACAGATTTAATAAAAATATTACCTTGCAAATATCTTGACGATTTTCTCCTTGAGAAGATTTTACTTCATAATTCTAGAAAGAAATGAAATGAAAAAGTGATCTTCATGGTGGGGTATTTAGTCCCTCAAAAATAACAAAAATGCGCAATTCAAGTAGCTTTTGTCTGGCTGAATTATCGATCTTAATTAAATTATTAAGTAAAAGACAAATGATAAATAATTACATAAAGTAAATTACAAAAATTGAAAATATACATTTATATATATATTAAATAAATATATACATTTTTGTACAAACTTACGCAGACATATGTTCATTACATTATTCGGAAGACTGATCACTGAGAAAATGGAGAAATAAATGGCTATTAAGTCAGGTTAGGGAGGAAGTTTTCCGAAATAGCAGGAATAATAAAGGATTTTTCAAAGGAAGCAGTTCCATAAGATAGTTTATACAAATTGGTTGGATGAGATCTTGTATTTGTGAGGTGCATGGAAGAACGCATGGTGAGGAGGTCAAGAATATAAGAAGGTTTTTTGGTTTTTAAGGATTGGAATAGTATTGTCGTTGGAATTAGGGTAAAGCCACCCATCCTCGGAATTCTAGTGAGAGTGTAAGAAAGTTCGAGAACACCGAAAATTAATCTTGCAAAACGATCCATTTTAATTTTTTTTAGTTTCATCTTGTGCTCACCAGATAGTTCTCCACACATTAAGCATCCGTAGTCAAAGTGGGTGAGAATGAAGACAGATTCTAGAAGATGACGGGTCCTTTGGGGAAAAGAATCACGGAATCATCGGAGATGTTTGAAGATTGAGATGGAATTTCGAATGATTTAAAAAATATGGTTACTCCAAATTTGGTTTGTCAATATTTTTTTTTTTATAAATATTTTTTTTTTTAGAATTTGTTATAAATGTTACCTATGAGTGATGCCATATGATTTTTTTTTTTAAATGTAAGATTGCTGGGCGAACCAAAAATAATTTGACATTTTAATTTTGAAACATTAACTATCAAAAGTTCCTAAATTAATTAACTAGGAAAGAAGGAAAAATAATCGAGAATCAGTATACATTAGTGTTTGAATTCGATGTTTATAAACATCGATGTATCAGTGTTTTGTGGCCATCACTAGCCTTAATATGTACGCAATATTTTTTATCAGCGGTACGTTCCTATAGAGTCTATAAACCTTGGTCCTAAAATTTTTCGAGACAGCTTAGATACTTTTTATCACCATTTATATGTCCCTTGATCGCCTACAAAGCATTATTGTAGTTGTGGAACTTGACAATGGAACGAGATCATTTTAAACTCCTTTGAAGCAATGCAAATAAGGAAAGATGAAGGGATCTTCCGGTTAAAAAAAAAATGGAAAGATAGAAAGTGGCAGATAACTTATGGATTGAGTTGGTATGGCAACTTCTGCCAAAAACCGTATTGCCAAGAGGCAACGAAAGAAGAAAATAAAAATGAAATTATAAATATTACTTAATCTTGTTATAATACCCGGAAATTTGTAGATATTTCCCTTTAACTTTGGCAGATTGTTCATTTTATAAGCTGGGAATGGAGATTTAGTGAGGGGTTGCGCAAGGAAATAATTGACGGAGAGTAAGCGCTATTGTGCCAGCTAATTGAACAGTGAGAGAGGCAGTAACTAACCGCAGGGGACGACTGTCGGTTGCATTGATCAGCTGGTCCCCGGCTGGAGGCCCATATTCTACCGGCCAAATTCAGAGCTTTCACTCTTCAATGTTTTTTAGTCCTAATTTAAGTTAGATAGAGACGGTATCCATTCGGCATAGTTGCTAATTCAAGAACTGTTCCATAGGTACTGGCAATGCGTGATTCAACTATGATTCATCCTTGATAGAGTTTACTGTGATGACGAAGGAGCATTGACAAATTTTTTTTCTTGGCTCCTCCAAAACTATTATAATTACGTATTTTTATGTAAGATGTGATTTAATGATGTTATGGATCCAGATGGGATATGGAGAACTAGTGTGGTCAGTATTAAGCATAGATACTTGATGTGAAATATTGATCATTGAGCAATCCATTAGACTTCATCGGGGGTTGTATTAATATACTCATAAACAAATTACAATATTTTCAAACAAGAAAATAATTTTAAGTAACGCATTAAAAAACAAAATATTTATTTAAAAAAAAAAACGTAGTACGACTAACGTTAGTTCGTCAATATAACTATTGACACCAATGAGCATTATTATATATATTTTTTAAATCATATTTTAATTTGCAAAAACGTAGGTAAATACTACCTCAAAATTTCATTCGATTAATTTCATAAAAAAACTTTCAGTTAATATTTTCTCATAGTTATATTTTTTTCTATTTATTTAATATAGTTTTGGTCTTGAGATGAATACGGGATGAAATGAACGAAAGCAAGTTTTGGAATAGTTTGCAGTAATAATACGTTCACATTAGTATGAGCTATTAATAAACTTTCTGATAAAATTATTCTACTTTCAATGACAAGAATGGGGGTTAAATTTATGGGTATTTTATTTAGTGTTCTGATAATTCGTATACCATCAGTTGACATACCATCATCCTGGGCTACAGAATTAATAGGTATGAAGTTGTTTTTTTTTTAGTTGAACTGAAAAAATATTCGTTTCTGCTTTTCGATTGTTTTGTCCTTAATTCATTTAATAAAAATGAGTTGCTTATTAGGTCTTGCTTATTGATGGGGTAAACCTCATGTTAAAATTAATAAATAATAGGCATGTTTTCCAGTTGTTATTTTTTAAATCATAATAATAATAATTATTTTAAATTGAGAGATAGAAATTTCAAAATGATTGATTACTTTAAATATATATATATATATATTTCGTAAACAATTTTTGAAATGATAAAGCAACCTTCTTAATAAATGCATAAATAAATGAATATTCACTCTCATAACAGAACAAATCATAAAAAGATGCCAGGACGACAAATAATAATGTTTATTTATTCAAGCCAAACATATATTAAGTATTATATACGATTGGACTGCTGCGTCGTTAAAAGAACATTAAAACACACTTTCACATGCAATTCCATAGATTACATTCCGACTTCAGGCAAACTATTCCACGATTAACCAAGGGCATTCTAATAACCATATAGAACATCGGAAAACATTCAAAGATGACTAAAAATAAATCGATTAACGTATCTTACAGAAAAAAACAATTTGAACTTTATGTCTCTTAGTATTTAGTACTTTAATGAGTACTAATGTCGCAGCTTAATCGAAGATTACGGATTTATTATAAAACTTAGAAAAAAAATCAAGTAAATATATCGACATCAAAGTATATTGGTAGTTGACAAGTATTATGGAATGCTGTAGTAATAAAATGAGCAAGTAATGCTCAATGCAATTGGCTAATGACTAAATAAAGTGTTTTTTCTTCTATATAGTAGTTAATAAAAAAATTAAAACATCATAATTTACATAAGAAAGGATAATGATAACAACAATAATAACCATAGGATAATGACCTTTCACTTATTTTAAGCTGAGGATAATTCTTTGGTGAATGTACTTTCCTTAGTGAAAGGACGGTAGGCATTGTCAGGGAAAATAACTTGTTAAGGAAGCCACTGTACATACTTAAAACATTCCAACAGTAATTTTAAAACCTATTGTGTTTAGGCAAGCCATTTCATTATTATTTTAAGTTATTTGTATTATACAGAAGACACTCATTAATACAATTTTCCTTAATAGCAAAATTAAATGAAGCTAAAACAAAAAGATATTCCGAATTATCCATGCGTCGATTATTCGACTCTTAGAATAAATACTTAAAAACATTATACTTGAAAAAATAAAATAATTGAATTAAGTATAACATTCAGTTGTAGTCTCAGCCGTAATTAAAGTATGGCAGCAAGCCACAACGAAATCAAAGCTTTTAAAGTATTGTTCTCATTCGTGCTTTGTAAAATAAATTCGGAATATCGGAACCAACTCAAACTGACTTCATTTATCTTTAATTTATTTGTAATAGTAGCACAGTACTGTTTAATTTAATTTTTTAGCTCCGATTTGGGTTGCAAAAAATGTAGTTTCGAGAATTCATCAGCCAATCGGCAACCCGTTGTATACTGATAAATTAAATCAACCAAACCTTTTTTTTAAATTATTTTTAAAGATTTGAAAGATGGGTATAATAAAAGAATGAAAATGGAAGGTCTTTTTTTGTTTTAAATTTAGTATTAAAATAAATATTGCCTTTTCTTTAAAAATATTTAAATCCTAAAACGCATACAAATTATGAAGACTTTATATACATATAACGCCACTAATAAGTAAACATTTATTTCAAAGAACTTTGCTTCAGTATTGTGCTTTAGAATCCAACAGATCTGCTTATATTTCTATGACGAATTTCAATTGTTAGATTTTTATTTAATATAATGATTGAAATCACATGTGAATAAATTATAATTAAATTTAGAAATAAAATAAATATTTCGGTTGCATATTTTACAGTGTGAAATATTGTATCAGCATGCAAAATTTAGTACAGTTATGTGTAGCTTATATTTGTGCAAAATCTTGAGGAAGAAAATAGGAAGACTTTTGCTGGAATGTGGAGAAGATAATGCGAGACCCTCGCAAGGAAGGGAAAGGAGATCAACGTTTAAGGACTTTCTCCCTCAGACGGGAACATTTCATGATTTCACAAATGAAATCGCTCCCAAAATCTAAACAAATACAGATATAAACTTGACCAAATATTAACTATTATTCGTAAACCTATTATCATATATATTATGAAAAATAAAATTTGCATTTCATGCAATATCGAACAACCCAGGTTTCATAATATATGAGTTGATAGATTTAATGACACACATGCACTCCATTAATATTCTATTTGATCGATTATGTCTAAAGACAGAAGTGGTACACGTCTAAATCGAATTTTATACATAATAAGTACTTTGATACATAAGTACCATGATATACTATTTTGCATTTATTATACATAATGTAATATCTCGAATATTGTAAACTTTTCACAGATCAGAAGCAATTTAAAATTTGAAACCCTTTCTTTTTAATACGATAAATTATTATAATCGGGTTTGTAATGTAGTCATACCTGAAGAGGAGTACCTCAAGAATCTATACTCGCACCATTACTATACATTTTATTTAGCACATTTGTATGCAATCTGCATGTTTGCCTAATTACAATATTAACGAATAATGTATTGATATTTTATATAATACTCATGGTAGTTGAAAGGCTGTACTTTAATAGCATATATTTTAGTGTAATCGTAGTAAGATAAAGTGTCACAATATTTCGCCTTACTGCTAGCCACTATCGTGATTTGAGAAGCTACTTCAAACTGCGAACATTGTGGTAAAATAATATTAAAAGAGTTACTAAAATTTAGAACCAATACCAATACTTTTTAAATTGTGAAATTGGAATTTCATCGATACAATGCTGTGTTTGAATAGAAAAATAATTATTGCTGTCAAGTGTCAGCATTGGCAATAGGTACCTAAGTGAAAAGTTCAAATCCAAAATAATTATGAATATTAAAATACAAATACTTCATATTATAGATGGGAAAATAAAAAAAAAAATGATATAGTTGGGAAAGCTGGTAAAAATTTTTTTATTATGGCCCTTCTCCCCATATAAATTGATGTAGCAATGTTTCTGAATATGGCCAGACCACACCAAGTTTACGACAACTAAGGTAAGTAAACGTAGAGCACCATTGATTTCTTTACAGGAATCTCTCAACTGATCATCTGAAGGAAGAACAAGAAAAAAAGGAGCAGATGATTAAACGAGTGAACAATGTGTAATGTCGGAACAATCAAGATAGATAAAGATATTAATAAAAAAATAAACAAAATAAAATGAAACGAGGAAAATAATAAAGTGTATAAACAAAGAGTTTAAAAGTGATAATGGTAATCTAACTGTTAACTATGGGCTTAAGAACAAAAGTGTTTTTTTTTTAAATGTTTATCTACCCTAAAAATATATGGAATATTGACGATTAGTGGTGTTAGTAAAGAATTCGGAAGATTGGTATCTATTAACTGTCTGCAGGCAGTCACTAAGTGCCAAGCTGTCACTAAGAACGGCTGCACTGTTCAAAGATTGGTTTAGGTGTTCCTATCAATAAATATTGATAGGTTAGTCGAGTGGGTTAGGCTGGGTCATTCCAGTAATACTCGTCGTCATTTATTTTGAAAAATTGTCTGCCACAAAATGTGTAGCAATTATTGTACACTTTACTATACACTATATACTGAAAAAAAACTTTTTAACGTTTAACCGACAATATATCTCTATAATAGACGAAACTAAAATAAAAAAAAAACATACAAGACCTTACGTTATAATAACACTTACAAAAATACATGGATGGTGTAAATTCTGGAGACACAATTAATGATAATAATAACAAGTCCTAACCCGAAAGTTCGATACTGATAAGAATAACAACCTTATACTGCTCAACCTCCTGAATCCAATCAAAACTCATATGTTCAAGGCCCGACCTAACACAATATTTAGTCCTCCCATCTATGTTTTGGCCGATCGCTAGGAGATTTACCCGCCCGTGCTAAAGCTTATCTCTTAAATTAAATGAATAAGACACAATAAAGCTTAAATTCCAATGCATTACTTTAACACTAAGACGTGTAACGCCCTCCCTTCTATGTTGATGAAACACAAATGTCTCACATAGAAAAAAAAGCACGAGTTGGTCATTTTTTAAATTATCATTACTAGTTATTTATACAAAATCGAAAATTTCAAAACGACGGGTATAGACCCCCAAAAGGCATTTCTCTAATACCAGTTCAATTCACAAACAAATTTTTAACCCTCTAACTCTATTTGGAGGAGAAATAAGTGGCCAAAACCTAAAAAAACGCGAAAAAGCATTTAGCCATTATAAAATTTTTAATGAAATTTACCTTCACTTCTATGGTATTGTACTACCTAAAGAAGAACCATACATACCGGAATTCAGCTGATTTTATCAACAGTAGGCTGCTGGAAATGCCCAAATATAGCAGGATATATATATATATATATATATATATATATATATATATATATATATATATATATATATATATATATATATATATATATATATATCAGACATCCCCGAAACCTATAAAACAGTTTTCTAGGGGTTATAAAAAGGATTAAAAATGCATTTTATATTAAATATGCAATTAATACCCTTTAGCTTCAACCAGGTCGGCCTCTTTGGTTTCCGGCTCAAGTGAAGGGATTAGATTTGTAAACGGCTCGAAAATTCTCATGATAATTTATCTTTGTGCTCAAGATAATACAACTATATTTTTTCAATTCGTTTGCATTGATTTTCATACCAGTTTAATATGAATGCCAAGATATTCCATTGCCATTTAGAGGCAAGTAGTTTTGTGCGTGTCCACTTATGTATTCATTGATTACATGGCAGTACTCAATTAGTGGTCAGTTGTAGTAGTTAAAATTAATTTATTAACAAGTGAATGATTGCAAATGAATACAGAATTAGAGACTCATAACTCATAGCTTGTCTGATTACCATGCACTTGTTTGTATTGACCCTGTCTCAATGGCAATGTGAAATCATCTAGTTATTGCCTTCGGCCAAAAGCAGTGTATCATTTTAGCTTTAATGGCAAATATATATGGTCATAAGTAACTAGTAATTGCCTGTTTATTGTTATCGGTGTCATTTGATCATTACATTCTTGTAAATGAAGGTTACGTTTCCACTCGCTTACCCTCTAAGGCGCTTTTTTCAACTATTTTAATAACCATAATTAATCTGAAAGCTTATATGTAGAAGTTATTATAATATATATCAACTTAAAATACAGACAAATAAAGAGAAAAAATTATTAAAATAAAGAGTCAAACATCGAATATAAGCGGAGGTCGGAATCTCTTAAAATGTATTATAAGAAGCACAGAAAAGATAGGTTTTGGACCACTTCCAAATCCTACTCCTCCAAAAAAAAGACAAGAATCACGATTAAAGTGAGGATGTCGAGACAAAAAATAACGACTGCAATGGATCCTTTTACTTTTTAGCAACTGTTTGCTTGTAAAAAAAAAAAAAAAATGTCACATCCATGTCTAGGCATTTCAAAACAGCCTGAAGATTTGTAATTGTCATTTCTGAGGTCTGGTGGCTGTTTAAAAGAGTCCACATCACGATATAGCGGCAGTTGGCTTAATCTATCGCTCTAGGACCATCCTGGTCTCTTGAAGTAAATGCACGTCGTTTCCGGTAGCTCGAGGGCTCAGTCCTGGATTAATGCAATGATTAGAACGATTACCGAAACCATTTTGAATAATTAAAAACACCAACAAATGAAAACGAATAAATGAAAAAAAAAATAGACTCACAAGGTCAAGTAGACCACAACTATAGAGAACTGAATTATGTTTATCTGCAATCTTGTGACATTCATCATTAATCCCAGAAGGATTTCTGCAAAGGACGATTGTATTGTAAATCCTACTGACCTACGGCTTACATATGTTTAGGCTCAAATATAACAATATTTCTTTAATAAGTATTTTTTAAATGAAATTCAAAGTGCACCGATTTTTTGATATCGGGTGTATATTTACATAATTCGATCATTTATCTATAATTCAAAAGTTTATAATTTTATTTATAAGTTTATAATTTTTCAGCAGAGTTCAGTAGTGTTTTTGAAAATTGAATTGAAGCTTTTTTAACAAGAAAGGAAAAAAATGGAGATTATTTTATTTATTCTTATTTTTTTTTTCATGTGCCCTTGATAGTTGAAATATCTCACTATTCAACTAGCATTACTCAAAAAATATTTTCACTCCAAATAATTATTTACTTACCACAAAATTAATGTGCGTACGACAAAAGTTTAGAACAATGGCCAGTGGCTGGGCCAAGGGTTAATGTAGTCTTGGATTTAACTGAACCTAGCCTACTAGGATTAAACTGTTTCTAAACTAAAAAATGAATTTCTGGAATTGCCGATACATTTTTAGCCTTAGAGTAAACAAGTCCTATGTAACTTTTATTCTTGATTCATCTCGAATCAACCGAGGTCAATTTATTCCGAGAGACTGCTGGATAAGATTAGTCTAGAAACGAGGCAAGATCAACCAGACCTTAGCGCTTATTATCTTAGGTTTATCAAAAAGGTTAATCAAAAATAATTGACACAATATTTAGAAAAAAAAAATTAAATCTACCTATCACATTTTTGGTTTATATATTTTTAAACATTATTTTATTTACCACATTTTATTTGTTAACATTATTTTTAAATATTTTATGATATATTATCATTATATTTTACATTAGTTAATTTTTTATTTGTGTTTATCAAAAAATGTTTTTATTTTTTAACATTGTATAGTTTTTTGACAGATCACTGCCTTGTTTTGTCTAAGTTCCGCTGGGTCTTTTATTGCCTCTATTAGATTACGAATGCCACTGAGGCGAGCTCCATCTCAATTAAACTACCTCGTCAATATTACTTGCAAGGCCGAACATGCGTATTCGGCAGCCATCATTCCCATTTATTTTAAAAATAAATATTAAAATTTACAAATAAAAATATACATAAAATGTAGAATAAAAATTTACCTCCATTGACATAACACTTCTAGTTCATTACAAAATTAAGATGACGAGTAACCATCTGATTTTTCTAACAACTCGTGCAGGTTCAGGTGCCCAGTTTATAGAAATTTGGGATGCTCATGGAGGATTTTTTTATCATATATGGTCGATCTGAGGCTAATATAAGAGAAAATAATTTCTGCTATAGGACACGAATTTTCGCTTAGGATTTGAGAGTACAATACCTGGACCGCTGGACAAATCAGCAGTAAGATACTCAATGAATGTTGAAATTAAAAATAATTAATAATGACGGCTCAAGTAGATGGTCTTTGGTAACTCAAGATATATGAAAATAAAACAAATCTCATAATAAAAAAATTCATAATATATTTTTTAATTTTGTCTGCCTCTCAACTAGCCCTTTAATTTGTTAAAAATCTACAATTGAAGTAAAGCTTATTAGACGTAATTAAAAGTATACAGATCCGTAACGTAGAACTTATTATATTCAATGGAATAAATAATTGTCTTATCGGAAATGGGAAGTTTAAGGAGCCTTTATAGATACCACTCATGCCCATTTGCGTTTTTAATGATTTCAACTTTATAAAAATCATAATTTTCCAAAAGTCGAAAATCACACGGAAAAATAACCAGTTTAAATAGGAAAAAAATCCACAGTTAATCACACCAAAGAAAACCTCATATCAACTGTAAACATTGTAAAACAAAATTAGTGACAGTCGACAGTAATCAAGTAGATGTAAATTATACAATAAATTGAGGATATCGGACAAAAGTAATACTATTAAAATTGTTTGTGTTTTCCCATAGTTGAAGCCAGAACATTCAAAGATTATTTCAAATGTAAAGGAAAAAATATCTTAAGCTTGAAAAAGTACTCAATAAATTTTTTTTTGCTTGATTTTCTGGAAATATCCCTTTTGGAACTGAATGTCTCCATTGCAATATAAACTTCTCAGAATGAAGCATCTTTGACCCATATTTTGTCTAAGACAACTAAAAGAAAATAAAAATTATAAAATTGTATTTAATAGGATTATTAATACAAGCTCCTTCGGAAACTCATTAAAATTAAATCTGAGACTTTTTATCCTCACGAAACGGACAAGGCCAACTAAATCGGTTTCTTGGTTTGTAATATTTATTTATTTAAACAATGTTAGGCACTAATCAGGAATGTCGTTAGAGCGTTTGTTTGTAAATTTGTAAAAAGATGAAAAATTAGAAAAAAAAAGTTTTGGTAATTTGTTTCATGGATATCTATGGCATTAATCCATCAACATTAGAAAAAAAATTATCCTAGTTTCTTGAGATAAAACAAATAATAAAAGAGTTCTTGCTGGTGAAAGTATTATTTTCATAAATGGGTTGAAAGCTTTGAAGTTGGTTATGTTCCATAAATGAAAGCTAAATAAAAGTGCAATAATTTCATTATTTGATCGAGACCGGGAGAATAACCGCATTGCGAAGTAATATCCAGTTCAAATGATTACCGCGATTGAAATTCTGCCTTAAAGAGTTTCGCCTTAAGCTGGCTAAAGTAAATGAAAAACTCCGGCCAATTTCCACAGAGTTTTCCAATTCTTTCCACCCGCCTATTTCTCCTCCCACTCTTTCCTATTGTTTCCCTTCGAAAAGCTTGCAAGCCAGATTTTTTCGTATATTTTTTTTTTTTACTCATTTTTGTTTTTGTAGGAAAAATAAGGGATGATTCCAGACTATTTACATAAACCAGTCCCCTTTCTATTGTGGTGGTGGCTTTAATTTCTATGCATGTATAGTTTTACGAAACAGTGCTGAAAAGTATTAACGATAGTACGTTACATTCATTTTATTTTTTAAAGTTATGTCTCATTTCGCACAAGTTAATGAAAAACAGTGGCAGCCATCGAATTTTATGGAAGATAATGATAAGGTGTCAAGGACAGTATCCAGCAACACCTAATCCCGAGGTTATTTCAGGTCTCCTAATCCACGGAAGGAGATCTCTCAGCAAGCTCATTTTTAGTCGTCTGTTGACACGTCCCTGTAATTCATCGGAGATAAATAGTCCTTTAGTTTTGGTTGAAAATTGCTTGCTGTTAGTTGATTGTAATTTGCGTACCAAAAGCTTTTCTAATTAGTCTTAATATTTTGGATAGATGAAAATCGCAGTTATTGCGAGTATATATATATATATATATATATATATATATATATATATATATATATATATATATATATATATATATTAATATGTATTGATATTGTTAAATATTATCGTTATAGAATTTAACAATATCAATAGCGAACAAAAAAAATAAGGGACGAGCAGGTAGAGAAGGGTAACTGACAGGCGATGACAGATGTCACCACATAAGTGATAAGGGATAAGTTAATTTAAAAACCCTACTGAGAAGTTAACACTGTAACAATGCCAAAAGCTGGAACATCTAATCAATTTTAAGAACTGGTCCCCTTAGGCTTGGCTGGCCTCGAGGAAAAAGTGAAAAAGGTATGATTAAATTATACCAGTTGGATAATGATTCGCAGATACGGCTGTCAGGACAAGGGGTGGAACCATCCGATGAAATCCCAGAATTTCCTCCCTCTATAAAACTAGTCGGCCAATGAACATCGTTTTCAACCCCCTCTTAGGCAAAATAAGAGAGAAAGGGGGAAAGAAGGAAAGAGGTGAAAAGGAGGTACTTAGGAATGGATCGAGGCGGAGAGAGGACTTGGAGACTGATAGGGGCTGATGCAAGACTGAGACTCTGAAGATGAGAAATGCGCTCTGGCTCCATGACTGAAGATATGCAGGGGAACCCGAGGGAGAGTATGCTGAGGAACCATCAACACCAACTAGTACAGATAAGAGATTTATGTTAAAACAATTAATGGCTAAGTCTAGGCTGAATCATTCCATGGCTAATTTTTATTGTAATATTTTGTTATTTTAATTTTGAGGAATAAAGATAAATGTTAGCAAGGAGGTTGTTCTTTAGTAACCAGGTCCATATTTAATTTGAATATACTTTTTCATTATGATAGTAGTAACTTTGATTAACATTAGTATTAAACTTAAAAGGAGGAACATTATCTTGGTTAATTATTAAATAATGGTAAACACAAACCAGGCCCTTGGAAAGGTATCCAATTTAGAGGACAAGGTAAGAAATTCAAAAGTATTCATAAGCTTACTTAATTTTGGGATAATCATCTTCAATGATTGCCCAATGGCATCCATATATATATATAGACTATTATTAGAGCTACATAGTAATCAAGTTAGATAAAGCATATCAATATATATATATATATATATATATATATATGTATATATATTTTATTACCATAAATAATTCAATGTTGCTTTTATTAGTAGCTAAAGTAATATTTTCCAAAGATATTTTTTTTGTTCTATATAAACTGACACAACATAGCAAAATTATTACTTTTTAATTTTCTCTTTGCTCCCAGACCTCTGACGCTGCGAATTCAATCCCTATATTATTCAAAGATTCTAATTAATTCATCAAAACGAGAGAAAGAAGTTTATCACTCGTTTTTAGTTTTCACGGCGAATTGTTTCAGTAATCAATAACAAAAATGTGTACCATATTTTTTAAAAAAACAGAATAACTATGATTTTTTTTTTTAATTTTTACACATACACACACACACACACATATATATATATATATATATATATATATATATATATATATACATATATATATTAAAGAATATATTTCTTTATTTTTGTTCATCTAATTATTTTTTTTTAAACTGAATACCTACGTTTCAGTTTTTAATTTATTTTTCGAAGAATGTATATATATATATATATATATATATATATATATATATATATATATATATATATTTCTTTTTTTTTTTTGTTTATTGAATTATTTTCTTCTCCTTAGTTACTTCTTAACGTCTTTTGGCATAAATATGTTAGTATTTCATGATTTTACATCAAATCCAAAGAAATAAATTATTACTCGTAAATATTTTACGTGAAGAATATTTTTTTTTACTATTGTAATCACTTGTAAAAACTTCATTGTTTAATTTTGTTTTTTTTAAGACCACTAAGAAATAATGTGATATTCAGCAAGCTATTTAATCACAATGGACATGAAAGGCCTTATAAGTCTAATATTCAGAAGCACAATATTATGCCTAATCTAGTTAATTGGTAAGGAATGTTGTAATCAGGCTAGGCAAGGTCGGAGCGTTGGCATGACTACAGCCATGACAGATTGGCCGTGGCTTGACATTTATCAGACTCCTTTCCCGTTCCACTATTATAACATCTCTTCTCTAGCTGCATAACTTTATAATATATGTTATATAACTGCCGAACATTTATTAATGATAATACAATATTACGTTATGATTTAGATTTTTATATTTATAAATTATGTACCCTTATTGGAAAGACAAAAATTAAGTGAGACTCAGCACCTTTAGCAATAAATGGACAAATAAAACAGAGACTACTATTAAACTTCAAAAACTCCTTAAAATGTAACAAGCTACAGGAAAAGGAGGAACTTTCAAATCTAAATATTTTTAACGTCTTGTATAAATGTATTATTCCCAGTTAATAATTATTATGAAAAAATGAATAATATTATGAAAAAATAATGATGACTATCTATTTTTAAGTTCTAAACTTACAATTAGGCATTTTTACTTTCTTGTACAAAGCAAAGGAAGTATGGTAATCGCGAAATTTTTTTTTTAGATTTCAACGGAAATATCCATTTTGGCCATATCTGAATTCATTTTAACTAGTTTTGTTGTGACGTCTGTATGTACGTTCGTTCGTATCTCGCATAACTCAAAAACAGTTAGCCGTAGAAATTTAAAATTTCTTGAAAGTTATGCACCTTTAGTAACAAATAAAAACCACTCTTTTTGATTACTACATAATGTACATAATTCTAAGGAAGTGGTACTTTACTCGAAGGTCAAAATAGATTTTCATCAAAAATTATATTAAAATATAATGAAAAACTTTTTAGAGTTGGTATGCAGGACTTATATATTAATATAAATAATATACTAGATTTTGGTTTAAATTAGCTAGCCGAAAGTGGTACTTAACTTGAAGGTCATAATAAACTTTCAGCAAAAAGTATATTAAAGTATAATGAAAAACATCTTAAATTTGGTTTATAAGACTTTTGTATCAATATAAATAATATATTAGATTTTGGTTAAATTTGGATAGCCGGAAGTAGTACTGTTTTTTTTTTTTACTGCCGCCATCTTAGAACTGAATCGTGCTAAAAATCACAAATCGAGATTTTCATGGATTAGCACGTTTCAAGGTCCGTACTAGCCGTTTTAACATTTTTTAATAATATACACACAGTGTGTGTGTCCTTTTTAAGACACTGCTATACTCGGAAACTAGTAACCAAATTATTGAGCCACCGATTTATAGTTTAATAGGCGTACAAGAAGATCATGCGGAGTCCACAACAGATATTTTAAATATATATTTCAATTGATATTTGAAAACAGCAAATGCACTTTGAAAATTAATAAATAACATTAAAATAATAAAAACAAATTAAAGAATGCTTTTATTCCCCTCCCCCCAAAAACAATGTTTCAGAGCTTTTCTATTTTTCTAGATTGTCAGCAAATATTTCAGGATATTGTGGTAGTGAAGTTCGCTGAATATGCACTAATGTTGCCACTACCTAATCGAATACTTTCTTCTTTTTTTTTAAATTATTATTATTATTTATTGGCGTCCAAGTTGAGACTTGGCCTTCTCTTGCATCGATCGCCAGTTTTCCCGATCAAGTGCTGCTGCCTTCCAATTTCGGGTACCAAGCAGAATCCTGGCATCAGTAGCTACAGAATCTTTCCATCTAAGTTTTGGATGACCAACTCTCCTAGTTCCATACACTCGCTCACTTAACACCTTTGGAATTTCTTCAGGGTTCATCCTTATTACGTGACCGGCGCAATGAAATCTGGCTAGTTTAATGACCTGCACAATATCTACGTCTTTGTAGTTGTTCATTGTTCTTAATGCATGTTCTTAACCAGTAATGCATACTGGTCCGAATATTCTTCGGAGAATTTTCCTCTCTCACCTCAGGAGCGACAATTCAATTGTTTTAGTCATTGTCCACATTTCTGAGCCATAGGTAAGGACTGGGCGGATCAGCGTCTTATAAATTCTAAGCTTTGCTACCCTGGGCAGAGCTCTGCTAAGGAAGTATTTTTGCAGTGAGAAATAGCATCGGTTTGCTGAGAATTTGCATCTGTTTATTTCTTCTTCGATCCTATTTTGGGAGTTGACTTGGGCCCTTAGGTATACAAATTCTCGTACCTTCTGGAATTTGGGAGTACCTATTTCGACATTGACATCTTGCTCCTGTTGTTGGTTGGATGTAGTCATATACTTCGTCTTTTTGTTGTTCACTGTGAGTCCCATTCTTGCAGCCGAGACCTCCACGGCTTCGAATGATGTAGCTACATCTCTCCATATTCTACCCATAAGGTCTAAAACGTCGGCATAACCAAGAAGCTGAACCGATCTATTGAACAAGGTCCCCACTATCTATTCCTGCATTTCTCACTCAAAGCCTTTTCTAAGGCTATATTAAAAACAAGGCAAGCCAGACTATCACCCTGCCTGACACCAGTCTCTGTACTGAACCCTCTAGATAAATCTCCACCAACATTAACATAAGGGATATTGTTCTCCACAGTCATTTTCACTAGTCGAACAAGTTTATGGTTTTTTTTTTTAAATCCAAACCTCATTTCTCCGGCAAATACTTCTATTTTTACAAAACCTTTTATATTATTTATTCATCGAGGATTGAATATTCAACCGTATTTACCTAAGGTGCAATTGATTCCGAATTAGTCTTCGAATGGCGTTCCCAACTTTAAATATATGAACTGAAATATATTTGTTGACGCGTCTTTCTAAAACTGAAACTAACGTCAATTTAATTGTTTACAATTATGGCACGCTTGTTTTTCAAAGCAGAACAATAATTCGCTTCTTCTCATCTTGTCACTGGCAAAATATAAGAAACATTTACTACTTTCAACTCTCTTAACATTAATATAAAAATTAAATAACCTGTAATAGTATATTAAAATCCAGATAAACTCGAATGCGTCTAACTTTTTTATTTATTCTTTTAAGAATGTAGCTATTGCTTCTCTTTTTTTTTTACCTAAGTATATCCTCTTCCTACTACCATTTTAATCCCATAATGAAAAAAATTCTAATTTCTTTTCCTTTTTCTTTCTGAATATATATATATTTTATCATTAGTTCATTGAAATATCTTTTAATAGTTATCAGGTCTCAGATGAAAGCCCATTTCCTTTTCTTTTTTTTTTTTTATTATTTTTTTTTTAATAAATATTTATTATTAAAAAATATTTCTGTTCCACCGATTTGCCGAAATATAATAATAACACTCCTCGGGGATTTTCGGGTCTCTGAATACGAACTAGCCTCATTCTTTGTTCAAACTATTGAGTTGGATACACAAATGTCACCTCTTACCAAATAAATTCGGTGGGCTAAAAAATTAAAAAGGATTATCAAAAAGGGTCCAGCTCAGAGAAAAAGAACAACATGACAAGCTTTCATTTTGCACCAAAACATGCTTTCAGTTTGGACTCAATTTAGTAATTTTACAATGAATGTTCCATACACATTTTTCAAAAATATATATAATTTTTCTAAGTACATTTTTGTAGTGTACCCGGATTGGTTTAAAAAACACACTTTTTTAAGACATTAGAAATCTCTAAAACCAACGATTTGGGACCAAGAATTGTATTGAGAGAACTCATATGCCCTTAATAGGTTTTACTTCTAGAGGAATTCGGGCACACTACAGAAATTAATTTAGAGAAATAATTTGGAGTTAAGGTCTTTTAACTTAAGACGGCACATTACATACCTATAAATTAAGTCAGAATGTTTTTCCTAAAATTACTTGCTCTATGGTAACATGGTAGTTTTGTAAGTAAAATTAAAATCAACATTAAAATATAATTTTATAAACATATTAATATTATTGTATAATCAAAAGAGGCTTATGCTGTTTATGAACTCTATTTACTCGTTTTTTAACTATTTTGTTTATAATTGATAGTTAATAAATCAGTTTATATTGCGGACTTCATGAATGGAATCACATCGAACTAAATTAATATTTAGAAAATAATTGATTTAATTGAAAACGTATGCATTACGAGAAATACTCGCTTTTTCAAAAGATAAAACGATACTACTATTATAAATTCAAATTTCAAAATATATTATATTTTTATATTATTATATTATCCACTATATTTCGAAATATTTTTTTGTTTTTATTTCACTTTTATTTGTTAAGTTGAATACATTTTAAATTTAAATTTAAAAATAATTAATTGTTTTGTAGAAAAAGTTTGGTAATGAAAATGTAGTTGAAACATAATATAATTTGTGTGGATACTTATTTTATATTCAAATTCCCATAATTTATTTTTAAAAATATTGATACTAGATATATCCTTATTGAATATAAGAAAAGACCTTCGAATCAGTAGTATTGGATAAGAGCATTTGATATGTAATACTGGGTACTGACTTGAAGTTCAAGATACCGACAATAACTGAATATCCATAATTCTTGTCTACATGGTTGGAAACTATTTTATGAATAAAAAAGACCCCGAGGGAGAAATTTTATTTCGCAGCCATAAAGTTATCTATCCCCTCCATTTTAGTACCGCTTTAAACCCACAGAGGAAACTGCTACGATAAAGAATCAACAACCCTTGGGAACTTCAGACTATTTTCTATCATCTATGATAGGTGTTTACTGTTTTTACAGTTTACCATGATTACATTTTGCTAAAAATATTATTATTTCTAGTTATATACAAGCAATCGAAACAAATTTGTCCGCAATTAATTTTAATTCTTCTTTGTTTTCATTTAATTTAATTTGGTAATTGCAATTGTGGTTTAAATATTTTGTAAGGTTCTTCATTTCTTGTTTAAAATAATTTTTTAAAATCATAATGAGGCAAAACCAATCAAATCCCAACATACTTTATATTTGTACGACCTTTTGAGAATTGGGAATTCACATGGCCGTTGTCATACCGTCAAAATCATTACAAAAATTAAACCTAAATACAATTGAAGAGCATGGTATATTACGAAAATTTGAATCTGAAAAAAAAAATTGAATTTAATGATTATTTATTCCAATTTTAGACTGGATCACTCAATTTTCAACTTCTGAAAACTATAGATAGGCAACTTAATAAAGAACTTTTTATTTAAGTAGTTGGTCTATATCATTTATTTAATCAATCACTTATTAGTTGAATCTTTAATATAATCCTTTCTTCTAGGTAATGACTTCCATTAAATCGTTTTGAAATCGCGATTTATTGACAGCACAGTGACACGTCATCTTGTATAGCAGTAAAAAAAAAAATCTTTTATATTAATTTACTTTTTTAAGATTTTATTGATATGAACACAGCTAAGTAAGGCAAAATTCGCCTCTTGAAAGATGTGTAAATTAACTGAAAGTATTTTTCTCTATTTATTCTAAATCTTCGAAACTGATAATCAGGCGAAAATAAAACCTGTCATTGTAAACATTTAAAAATCGTCGTATTTAAATTAATAATTCATGTTATAATTATTAATTAAGCCGGTAATGACTCGGCATTAGTAGATGCGAAGTATAAATGCCTAAAAAAAAAAACTTCGTTACATTAAATCAAAAAATCAGAATAGCAAATCCAACAGGCCAGCCAGAATTCATTAGAAAAGGAAATGAAAATATATAAATACTTAATTATTCAATGGAACTTAAATCTATTGTTATTTAAATCATAATTTATTATATTTTCGTGAGTATATAATTCGATGTAGTCTCAATTTTCCAGTAAGGGTGTATTTTTTTTTTTTTTATCATAATTTGGAGAAGAAAAACGAAGATGTCTTATGGCCATAACAAAGACGTTAAGACGTTGAAAATTGAGTGATGTCTTATAAAAACGAAGATAGCTTATTCAATTCGGAAAAGAAAAACTTATATGTCTTTGCTTATTCAAAAGTATATACAAAAAAAATGATAACAGAATCTTTTCTTTACAACTAGAATAATCTCATATATATTTATTTAAGCTGGAAAATGCTAATTAGTGCCTAATTATTTTTATTTATATACAGCAGAGCGTCGATTATCCGAACTAATGTTGTCAGTAGTGGTTCGGATAATCAAAAGTTCGGATAATCGGAATTCACGTAGTCGCATATAGAGTATACAGTTCTAGGTATACAAATACTATTTAACGAAGCAGTTTCTGAGAAATAATTAAGTATAGCTTCCTTTATAGAGGTTCTGGGAAAAATAATTTTATTTTTCGTTTAATTTTATCCAAAATAACAATAATTTTAATAATACCAATAAGTAATTTCATGACCAAATTAACCAAAATTAAACACAACGTTCGGATAACTGACGTTCGGATAATCGACGCTTCACTGTATTTATTTTTTAGTTTGCTAAGACAACTATTAAAATCCGTAACTACTGATTTGGTGTTTTTCAGCGTTTGCTGAACAGATTGAAATTTTAGATTCACACATTCGATATTTTTTATTTTCCTTCATCTAATTCGTACTTTCGCTAATTAATATCATTTGCGACTATCCTATATTTGTAAAGTTTTCTCTTAACCACAGTATTTTGTTTCCCCATCTTGGTCGTCCTTGTTGTTTCCCGCGTCGTACGCTGTTTCGTTTCCAAAGAATTTTCAATCACCTCACATCCGTGAAAGGGTACAGTTATTCCGTAAAACCGTTTGTTCGAGATAGTTTCAAAGACATCTTTCTTGTCTACTATCGAGGACATCTCTCAGACGCTGATCAGGTGATTCAAGTATACTATTGAGCTAAATACAATGAATTTCGTACTGTTTACATTTACTTTTTGGCCTGTTGGTTTATCAGTTTTTCCTACTTTCTTAATTGTTATGGATTATTATATAAAAATAGCTGGTTAATCATAATAATTTTTTATCGTTTAATTATAATAGTCAAAAAAGAAATATTATTAATTATCAAGATTTATAAAACATTTCTACATTTTATTTTAGATTTACATAGACACTTAAAATAGGTTAATCTATATTTTGTTAATTCGTAGTATTTTATTTTTTGTATATAAGATGAATAATTTTTATACTTCTTAAAAACATAAAATTGTAACCAATCAAAATCAGATGGTCCATGTCCGCATATTACTTAATCTTTTTTTATTACTTTTTTTATTAATATTTTATAATTTTATTTTTTATGAACTTTTTTTATTACTCCGCATAAAAAAAGTTCTTATAATCGAACGTTCGGATAACTGACGTTCGGATAATCGACGCTTCACTGTATTTATTTTTTAGTTTGCTAAGACAACTATTAAAATCCGTAACTACTGATTTGGTGTTTTTCAGCGTTTGCTGAACAGATTGAAATTTTAGATTCACACATTCGATATTTTTTATTTTCCTTCATCTAATTCGTACTTTCGCTAATTAATATCATTTGCGACTATCCTATATTTGTAAAGTTTTCTCTTAACCACAGTATTTTGTTTCCCCATCTTGGTCGTCCTTGTTGTTTCCCGCGTCGTACGCTGTTTCGTTTCCAAAGAATTTTCAATCACCTCACATCCGTGAAAGGGTACAGTTATTCCGTAAAACCGTTTGTTCGAGATAGTTTCAAAGACATCTTTCTTGTCTACTATCGAGGACATCTCTCAGACGCTGATCAGGTGATTCAAGTATACTATTGAGCTAAATACAATGAATTTCGTACTGTTTACATTTACTTTTTGGCCTGTTGGTTTATCAGTTTTTCCTACTTTCTTAATTGTTATGGATTATTATATAAAAATAGCTGGTTAATCATAATAATTTTTTATCGTTTAATTATAATAGTCAAAAAAGAAATATTATTAATTATCAAGATTTATAAAACATTTCTACATTTTATTTTAGATTTACATAGACACTTAAAATAGGTTAATCTATATTTTGTTAATTCGTAGTATTTTATTTTTTGTATATAAGATGAATAATTTTTATACTTCTTAAAAACATAAAATTGTAACCAATCAAAATCAGATGGTCCATGTCCGCATATTACTTAGATGTCCGCATATAAAAAAATCTGGTTCGGTGCGTGCATCATACAGCTTTTCCTTATAACTCTATAATAATGTTAATCCATTTTTAAAGAATTTACATAAACACTATCTACTTAAAATATTTATTTTCAGCATCATGCACTTATTTACGTCTTCTCTCAAAAAAGTACTGCTATGTAGTATTTATAGCATACTAAATTGCAGATTTCAAGACATCTGCAGTATAACAACTCTGTGAATTATATATTTTAGGTTTGTCGAGTTTTTTTTTTTTAGAGAATTTTATGATCTTTCATATGATTCTATATATAATTTACCATTATATATGAATACCAGATACATGAGTTATGCGCCAATAAAATATTCTTTTGAAGGAATGAGATGGTTCGGGGATGGGAGGAATGGGATGAGATGGTAGGCGGTCACAAAATAGATCACAAATAGTAAAAACTATTTATTAGATTATTTAATTTACAATCGATTTTTTATGGAGACCTGCAAACTGGTTCAAAACATCGGTTTCTAATAAATAGTTTTTACTATTTGTGATCCATTTTTTTTTTACCGCCTCCCGGATCAATCCTTTACAGTTTGTTGAGACCGGATTAAGTATCCGTTCTGATATATCAGCAAGTTATTTCTTAGTGATTTTTATTTTATTTAATTGTTGCTTTTATTTTTTCTTCAAATAAAAGTTCAAGATGGTAGACTCCAAAACCAAACACTCTACCTAAAGAAAAAAGACCGACGATACAAATCAAACATTCAGCATTTCAATCATGATGATTACCTGATTATCATGATGTATTATCTGATGATGAAATGCTAGATGAACCCCCAACAGATATCGGAACTTAGCAGCCATCTTCCGGTAAAGGTAAAGCTAGAAAACTTCTACCCATTATCGTTTACAATTATATTGAAAAACTCGTAGAATCGATGAACTATCTAATAAATAAATGTAAAAAAGACTTAGGTGTTGAGTATCGAGGTAACCGCTTAATATTTTATCCCCAATGTAAGGAAGACTATGATTTCATTTTAAACTAGGCCATTAACTCTAAATTAGAATGTCATACCTATACTCCACAAGAAGAAATTGATATAACATCAGTATTAAGGAACGTAGCGCCTAATGTCACATGTGATAATATTACTGTTTATTTAGAAGATAGTAAGTTGCCCGAACTGAAAGTCATCCAAATGATTATGAAAGTAGATGAAAATGAAACTGTGAAGCTTCCAGTATTTATTCTAACTTTTAAAAATAGTTTTGATATTAAGCAGATAATATCAGTTTAATAATTTTGCCACAGTATTGGTTAGTGTGAACGTTATAAAAATTTGTCGGGAATAACACAATGTATTAAGTGTCAATCATTTTACCATGTAGCAAAAAAAAAAAAGACCTAAATGTGTGAAATGTGAAGGGGAACATTTAACAAAAAATTGCATTTATGACCCTACTACTGTGCCAAAGTATGCTAACTGTGATGGCCCACACCCGTTTTTATGAACATTGAGCAAAAAATAAATCAACAATTTTATGGAAAAATGTAGTTCCAGCAACTGTTTTTCATAAAGAAGAAGCTTTTCCTTCAGTTCCCTCAACTTAAACTCTTAATTCTTCAGTTTGGGGCAAGCCTAATAACAACAGAGCTAATCCCAACAACATTAGCAATAATAACAGTAGTGAATGTTCTCGTGAGCTTTACTTTATTGATCTCTTTAAAGAAATCAAATCATTGTTTTGGTCCTTAAATTTTCCTAATTTAATTCAAAATTTAAAATCATCTTTGGGTAAATTTAAAACTATAAATTAATGAGCTGGAATTCCAGATCAATTTTAAACAAGAGCAGTGAATTGTTTCAGTTTATTAGAGAAAATAATCTTAATATTACTGCCCTCAACGAAACTAATTTAAGTGTCTAATATAAATTCAACATACCAGATTTTAAGGTTTATATGTGTGTTGCTGGAAGAGGAGTTGCTCTTTTTGCTAAAACTTCAATATCTCATTACTGCGCTGTATTGCCTAATTTAACACGCTTAGTTGCTACGGGAATTAAGGTCATTCTTGGTTCTATTGAAATGTTTGTGGTTTCTGCTTATCAGACTCCATCTAAAGCCATTGTACCTAGTAATTTTGAAAAATTACTTTCAATGCATAATCATACAATAATGCTAGGCGACCTGAATTCCAAGCATAAAGCATGGAATTGTAATGTCAATAATAGAAATGGAAAACTGTTGGTAAATCTGTCATTTAAAATTGATTTTAGAATTAATCAATTAAATAGTTCCTGAAGAACCCACATGTTATCCTGACCGTACTTATTGTTCTCCTACAATTATTGACCTTGCCGTAGCAAAAAATCTACCCTACTCTATTTTAAATAAATCCATTTCAGTTCTTCTTTCGGATCACAATCTAGTCGTGTTTTTAGCAGATCAAAATTTAAAAAAATAAACCACTTGAAAAAGTTTTTAACCTTAAACTTGCAAATTGGACTAAATTTCGTTCGGTTGTTGATAGTCAAATATATATTAATCCTCCCATCCTTAGTCCTTCCGATAATGACAAGCTAATAATTAATTTTCAAAATATCATCATTTCTGCGGCTAACCAATCAATACTCTTAATCATACTGAATACTGATAAAATAACAATCCCACCTTTTCTCTCCTGGTTAATAAAATTTAGGAACAAAATTAAAAATTTTTTTTGTAAAAATCGTCACCCCTGGATAAAGGAAACTTTAAATGAACTTAATAAATATATTTCTAAGGTCATAAACTTATTTAAATACATTAGATGGAATTATTTCTTATCAACTATCTTTCCTAATAATAATAAACTATTTAAATTAGTTCATCACTTTCAAAATGTGTTTCTAACTACACGATTCTCGTGAGCAGGAAATTAGATAACTGTAAACTTTTTAGTTCCCAAAGAACTAAAAAATACCATGGCTAAATTAGTCAACAAAAAATCCCCAGGTGCTGATGGAATTTGTTATATTTTTTCTATAGCAATTTGCAAAAAAATCAATAATCCATTAAACAAAAATAATTAATCATGTATTAATGTATGGCCATTTTCCTGAATCATAGAAAACTGGCAAAGTAATAACTAATCCTAAATCTGGGGAAAATATGTCACTTCTTAGTAGTTTTCATTACTCAGCTGTTTAGGTACAGTAAGAGAAAAAAATATTTTAAAAATATTGCAAGTGTTCATTGAAGAAAATCACTTGATTTCTGCTTTTCAGTTTGGCTTCAAGAGTAACAACCATTCTACTGTTAGTCAAATTGCTAGAGTGACCTGTTCAATATCTCACAATTTCAACTTAAAAAAAGTTATGGCACTATTAGATATTGAAAAAGCTTTTGACTGTGTTGGGTACAGAGGTCTAATGTATAAACTCATAATTAATAAATTTCCTAAATATTTAATTTTTCTAATAAATAATTATTTATCTAATCATAAATTTTTTGTTCAAATTGATGAATCCAAGTCTGATTAAAAAAATATTCAGACTGGTGTACCACAAGGATTTGTCCTTGGACCAACCCTTTTCAATCTTTATGTTAATGATTTGACGATAATTAAAGGTAAAACAAGTATTGCACTTTTTGCAGATGATGTCTTTATATCTCCTCGTTCAGAATCGATTTAATAGCAAATCATCTTTCTCTAGTCATATCAAAATGTTTTAAATTCTTTCATAAGTGAAAAATCAGACCTACGCATCTTAAAACAGAAGTAATTTTTTTTTACTTCGCGCAGGTCTGTCAAAGCTACACGGGTCATGCAAAAATTATATTCTCTCATGTCTAAATATTCTATATTATAGAATCTTGTAATGTATTCATTTTGTTTGCATATATTTTAGATTCCATTGTAGTGCTGATCTAGAGTTTATGTATAAGCTCTGTATAAGATAATATAAATAAGCTCTTAAGGTTTTAAACCTCATTTAAATATTGTAAATACTCAATAAAAATTGATTATTATTATTCCTTCATATAATTTTTACGGTCAATTATTAATTATTCAAAATATTCTTTTCGTTATATTTTCCCTTAATTTTCTCGGCGATGTACTAAATATATGAAAAGTAAAAGGGCTTGAAGGTAAATACTTTAGGCAAGTCTCATCAAAATCGTTGAAGCCTACTTCAGGAAAATTGTAAAAAAAAAAGTGTAAAATCGATTATAAAAAGTGGAAGCTCCGGTGAGTCCAATTTGAAGAGATTTTGTTATTCGGAATCAGGAGATCTTAAAACGTGTGTTTTCGTTAAAAATTCGAATTCGAAATTTTTGACGATCTCAATATTTTCCCTTACTATACATTTCATATATATGTAAGGGAAAGTAAGAAAAAAAATTGCTAAAAGTTCTGTGTCCCAACTTACAAAAACCTTTAAAAAAAAAGCATGTTTTTGATTTAGAAGATTTTCAAGTGATTGAAAGACAGGGGTATGGCTCCAAGAGGAAGATATTTGAAGCTATACACGTTGTTCAGAATTTTATTTCACCGAAATTATAAAACTGGCAGCATTGATTTAAAATATTTTCATTCTGGAAATAAATAATTTTAAGCGTTTAAAACCATATACCGGCAATATATATATATATATATATATATATATATATATATATATATATATATTTTTTTTTACTCATTGTTATAACCCAGTATACTATCATTTAATTATAATCCTCAAATTTATAATCATAAAAAAGTTTCAATATAACATAATATTTTGTATTTTCGAAATCACTTATCTTCTTAATTTAACTTTCATTAGCTGTTTTTTTTTTTATTTCATTGGAGTTTGAACTATTGACTTTGGATGAGCTATCTCGGTTCGGTTATAGTTTATATTAATTGAAGTGAGATGGGCTCTCTATAATTTTTTTTAGTATGCATTTATGTAATATTGAGGATTTTAGTTTGTTATGATGCCAGAAAAAGCGAAGTCTTGGCCGATTAGTAATTAACTAATGTGTGCTAGACCAAAGGTTTTTTTTTTTCCTATCTTCCAATAATAACAAATTGCCCATATCATAGCAGAAAGATACAACTGAAACTTAGAAATTGATGGAAAATCATAATTATATCCTGTTGAGTGCCTATTGATATTAATGAAAATCTTAATAACAACTAATTGTAAGTATAGTAAGAATGACCCGAATTGTCTCAACATTTTATTTTCTTCACTGCACCAAAGTTTCGGCCACCAGGCCATTGTACAAGGCAATCTGTTAAAATACAGCTATTATCAATCAAAAATTGAATGTAAAATTGCTTACCAATTATTAAAACATATAGGTACCTCAAACATAAATTAAACAAAATTCTTGAAATTTACGCAGCCTGTAATAATTATGTGTTTTAATAATTGATACAAATTGGTATATAATTGGTAATCGATAATAGCTATTGATACAATTCAGAACATTTTGACTACATTTAATTTAAATACCGGTCTCGAGCAACTAATTAAGATACATAATAAATAATAACGACAGTTTTATAACCACAGAGAATGTCAATACCAATTGAATCGTGAATTTCGAAAACGGCTCATCTCCCAAAATTAAAATATTTCAGGAGACCCCCCCCCAAAAAAAAATCGAATTTCTGTTGAACCAATTCAAAAAACCTTTTCGAAATCTACAATTCAATTCGAACTTCGAAAAATATATAAGATACGAGTCAATCCATTTTACTGTATGAGACGATTTTAAACATCTTGGAATGCGAGCCATTTATATAAATATAACTAGGGTTCTATTAATACGTCAATTGCTTCGCTGTTTCCATGTCGTATTTTTACAACGGGAACAGCAATAGCCTTTGCAGAAATAGCGCTCCCATTGCCGACTTACTCAATTTGTCGCTTATTATTCTCTTCTAATGCATAATGTTTCGATTCGTAATGAATTATTCAGCAGAGAAACGTGGCTATATAAAGAATGAATACGAAAGGAATGAAAATAACCGCGATTTGATGAAAATGTAATTCTTATTGAGAGCTGTAAGAGGCGATCCTTATTAAGACACGCAGCTCCTGGGACCGTTGACCTTCCGGGCTCATCTGTCATAGCTTTGTTAGAGCTGTTATAAATAATGCAAAGAAAAATAATCGTCTCTCGGCATCTTGTACTACTATTATGGCTATATATAAATTATATTCAGAGGTTGTCCAGCGATGTGACAGCGGTGTCAACTCGTTACATTTCTTACATAGTTCAAGTTGAGATATTATTCATAACGTATACGATGGAATAAATTTGAGAATACAATAATTAAATAATTCAATACAAGTCGCAGTGTTTTCGCCTTTAAAGTCCTGTTGGAGAGCTGGTTCTATATTGTTTAATTTATTATTTATTATATTATACTCCAATTTTGATAAGATAAATAAACCCAGGTAGATATGCAGTTAAATATTGTGTACATTAAAAAATAAAGAAAAGAAAATTAATTACAAGTAAGTATGTATTTATGAATTATAAACTTATTAATTAATATTACCTGGGAATATTACTTCAATTTACAGGTATAAGGTCTCTTTGAAATCGATTTTTCGTATTCTTTGTTAAGACCAAAGATATTTTTTTTATTAATCGATATGGGATATTTTGCATGTGATATTCTCTTGTTAGAATTTGGCGATTTTTAGGAGATAAAAATCGTTTTAAAACATAACGTGAAAGTAAAGAGAAATAGAATAGAAATTAACCTTTTATCAGAATATCACCACTACACGTGCTGGTCATTCTCTAATGCTTCCTTCACCCACGACTGACCTGAAAAGAAAAAAAAAATTAAATCTGAAGTTATTATTTCATTTTTATCACAGTGATAGATATAGGTGTTTACCGTGAATAATAATTATCTTTTACTATACTTTCATGGGTATGAAAGAGGGTACTTTCATCTTTCACACCAAAATAAGTGTTTTTGAAAATAGATTAATAGATAGATAAGGGGTTTATTGTATATGCATATTGTGCTGAAGCGACCCTTATATATTTATAGTTTAGACATTGAGTTTAACAAACGTTAGTCGAATTGGGCTAGTCGTTTTGAAATGAATGTTTATAAAAACTAATAATTATATCAACGATTATATAATCATTATAATTTAAATACATTTACATTTAAAGTGCAAACCATATACATCTATTTAAACGAGCAAGACAAAATTGAAAATAAGTAACTTTATATTAACTGGTTGAAATTAATAATTTGAATAAACGAATTTTATTCAATTTTCTGGCAAAAAAAACAACAACTAATAAACTTATTAATTATTTAGAAAAAATAAAGAATAATAAATAAAAATAAAGGCAGGCTGTTACTATTTCACCAATTTGATTTATTTTTATTATAAACAAGCATTCACCTAAATCAACAGACATTTAAGAAATATTAAAATAAATACAATTTAGTCTGAATAAATCTTTTATTTATTTATAAAATTTATTTATAAAACCACAACGCGATTCACAATTAAAGTACACGGGGTAGGGTCATCACTCCTACGCCCGGTCTGTGTGAGTGGCCTCCAGTAGGCTGACGGGCCTCACATACCCGGGGGAGGGGATACTACGTGGATTTTCCCTGGTAGGCGGTCACCCAAATCTGGGCGGTCACCCATCCAAGTATTAAACACGCTCGACGTTGCTTAACTTTGATTACCTATTGCAAGCGCCTTAGCCCGCTCGGCCACCCCGGCCCCTTATATATACATACATATATATATATATATATATATATATATATATATATATATATATATAACATGATCATTATTTGAAAAAATAAATAAAATAAGTTACTTTTTCTTCTTCGATCAACAACTGACACAATATTCACACTTTAATCTAAAGATCATGTAAAAAGGCTCGGTTTTCTACATAGTCGAATAATAAAAAACAAAACAAATATCCTACTAAATAATTTTATCTCCTAGCATTTATATGGTTAACAGAATACGTTTTGTGGATTTTTTTTTTTTTTTTAGTAAATACTAAATTTTATTATCTACCGATAAAATTTAGCAAACAATATTTATTATTTTTTCCTCTGATAATATTAATATTAGCTATCATTACCTAGATCTATCACTGTGTTGGTAAATAAGTAACTGGAAATTAATACAAATTTAGAGAAAAAACTTCAGTGAATTTTCAATTAATTGTATTTTTGTTACTTAATATGTGAGACAGGAAATCAATAACACTACATACTTTTCTATGACATATTTAATAAAAATTTCACAGTCGTTTCCTGATCCTCTTTTTATGGTTTCAAACTTTAAAGGTTGATCAGGAATTGCTAAGCAGAGAAGTCATCCGTTATCGGGCTTATTATGTTCCTCAACGCTATTGCCTTGACCCAATCCTCTTCAATGTTTGTACAGCTGATCCCACAACACAACCCTTTGCTCGACTAGCCACGCTAGGCATACGACACATCTGTGTCATTAATGAATAAGAAAAACGTTTCCTTGTATCCTGAATAATTGAATCATATTTCAATATTGCTAATGCCACAAAATTATGAACTCGAAATCAAAAGTTTCTGAAACGTCTTCCTATAGTATCTTGTACCAATAGTGTAATATTGATTGTTGTTCCCACCCTTTTTATAATTTTTTTTTTAATTTAGTAGGTAATACTGATAAGAAAATTTATATTTCATTCTCTTAATTTAATAACCAAGAGAAAATTAAGCCCGATGATTATAATTATCAGTAAAATCTCGTATTTTACGTTTTTATAAAAACGGATTATAATAAGTTCATTAAAATAATATGCATTGCGGGGATGATTTAAAAACGGCTTTGAGCAATTAACTCTGTTAAAAAAAAAATACTTAAATTAATGAAAATATGACTAAATTATAGGAAAAGTTAAGCAGAAGAACACGGAAAATATGCCTCGAAGGAAGAATAAGAGGGGAGACAAGGATAAAAGGCCCTTTTCTGTAATAGAGGCGGCCGGCCATGTTTTTCCAGACATTTCGTACAACTTTTTTACGAGGCTCCAGGAGGGACTTTATGTGAAGGAACGACCAGCTCCCCGAAGCCCCTAAGCCCGGCCTTAAATCAAGGAGGGTTATTGGCGGTTTGACTTGTGACACTCTTTCCAACAGCTTAGATCTCTATAGCCTCCAACATTTTTGCTATAACCGAACCCAATCAGCTCATTCTTTATCTTATCCTTTCCTCAGATTTATAGCTTTATAGCGAAACATTATACTTGAGGTACATAATACGAAATTATGAGGCCCTTAATTTTATTTTACTCAAGATTATTTTGGATGTTAAACTGTTGTAGGTCAGGTACCACCTTACTCTCATTTTACACTGTATCTGTAATAAAAAGAAGAGTGAGCAGCAGAGCTCAGTCACAAAGGTCGTATTTTCACTAAACATTAAAACTGAAAATATCAAAATGGCGGGGTTTGGAGAAAAAAGTTGAGACCTCTCAAAGGCACTTCTTTAACATCAACTCAATTCACATACTAATTTTAAATCCTCTAACTCAATTTGGAGGGGGTATAAGGTGCGCAAAATGTTAAAAACCACCAAAAACAGGTAAATTTCATATTAGTGAAAGAAATTTTGGCTCCACAATCGAATTTAATAAAACAACCGAAATTCAGGTCATTTGATCCAAAGGGATGATGCTGGAGGTATCAATAATAAATTATGCATTGTTTTTATAAACTGTATTTATTAAATAAAAATTCATTCTGCCAAAGTTAAGCATGCAATATTTACATATAAAATCTGGAGTCTAGTTATCTGAGAATTCTTACCTCTTTGTGCGCCTTGCCGGACATCCAATTCAAAAACTGTTTGCCGTTTATTTACTAATATTGGTACGATTGAAAAATTTATTTGCTGAATTAAACTTTGTAAACAATTTAATTGTATTTAAAATGGCCATGTTCCGGGAGAAAAACTAAAGATGTTTACAGAGACCACAGACCGTATATTTGTAAATCCTGGTCTGATTTAGATAATTTTTTTTCGTTTTTTTTTTTCAGAAAGTTCAATTAACATTCAAGCAATTGTATAGAATTTAGAGTTATGTGCAAATAAAATTACTTTTTCCCAGCTTTTTTTCGGGGTATACTATACATGAAAGTTAGTGGGCTTTCAGATTTGAATTGCAAGATTGCTAGATTTATTTTGTAGTAAAAAAAACAACACTTTTTTATATTTATGGCCCTAGCTATTGAACGCACAATGTACATCCTTAGTCTATCAGCTAGCCCCTTATTTTTAAGTGAATTGGCTCACTTCTGCGGTAACGTCCTTTTTTTTTGTTTTTATTACGAATATCATAATCCGAAAATCGAAATCAGCATAATGATTTTAGCCAAAATAAACTTTAATAAAAGCATTTTTAAATTTGTTTTTTTTTTCAGGAAATATGCAATTTATTGGAAAAAAGTTTCATACAAATGGTATTCCCCTTAAAATTATCTGCAAAAAAGGTCTAGTTCTATTTTAAACTAAAAGTAACGATAAAAGAAAAAAAAAAAACTTAGACTCTAACAAAAGCCGAAATTTAAGCCCCAAAACAAGTTCTTGCGATAGTTAAAAGTCCTGTAATTAAATGAACAAAAATGGCCATATCTCGCGGTATTTAATTATTTTTTTGCAAAAAGTTGTTGGCCGACTTCAATTGTTTAAAACTCATTTTTTCCTTAGTTTTAAGCGCTATTACGTACTATTTTTTATTTTCCTTAAACAATTTTTTTTCGGCACCTTTATGATTTTGTTTCACCATGTTGCTACATGCCGATATCTCTAAAACATATAAAATTTGTTTCTACTATTATTCTCTCATATTATTATTACTCGTTGAGAAAGTACCGCTGTAATCTATTTCAAAAAATGATTATATTTCTTCTATCGCGTCTGGACTAAAACGAATTATACCGCGAGTGTGGAGAGTAGCTTCCAAAAAAAAAAAATAATAGAATAAAATAAAATAAATAAATAAAACTAATAATAATAAAAAAAAATGGACCCAGAGGCCTTTGAAACGTGTCTGTTTAATTAATAAGCGTGTGAATGGGGCATGCCGCAGATACGCAGGCGCCTGCTAATAAGCCTGCCGTAGCCCAAGAGTGTTAAACTTTTAGGTTAACACAACTCTTGTCTAAAATACTTTTTAGACAGCATATTCTTTAAACAATTTTCCAGTTGGGGAAAGAATATCCCCGGATTCTCCCACCCGACTGGAGAGTATGGAAAGACCCCCAAATATCTAAGAAAGGATGCTGCGCACGCCAATGAGCATTCCATATATCACAATATTGCTCACATATAATTAGAAATAGTAAAATTCAAAATAACTGATAAATAAAATGAATATTAGAAAAAATGTTGAGTTGCATATATTAATTAAATTAATAATTAAAATTAATGCCATCAGAATCCACAATATAGGCTGCGCTGTCGATCGGTATGACAGCTCATTGTCAGAACATGCTGCGTCGGTGTTCTGCAAAAAGGTGAGTCACATGAATAAATAAAAATTATATTAGCAGCAATAGCATTAGTAGTCTGTAAAAGATGATGTGTTGTATTGCATTATAAATTTCATTCATTGCAGTGCGAAAGAAAAATTGTAGAAGATGAACAAATATTCTAACAAACAACCATCCTTATGAGTAGTCAATTAATTGAAAGGCATGAGATTTTTTCATAAATATGCATGCCAATAATTAATAATTATATTTTCACTATATATGGTACAATAATAATAAAAATATCTTTATTTCTTATAAGTTCACATATGTAAAATAAATAACAATTAATAGCTAAAGATATAGGTACCTCTGTGTACAATATATTGTAAATATGTCATTCTCATGAGACTTTTAAAATTCGCGTCTTTTGACTTTGAGATTGTTTTTACATGTCTTAAATTATTATGGAGTTGGTCCCGATTTTCGTACACATTATTGGTGATTACACCTATCATTAGTAAATATTCAATGGCCAATTATTTTAACATTAGCAAAAACATTTTAAGTAAATTTTAAATTTTATTATAATAAATTCTCAATTATGTTACTGTTTATATTGGCAATTTGAAATTAGCACTAACAAAGCAAATTTTCCAAAATTTTAAACATTATGAGATATTGTATCGTCCAAGGACAGAGAAGTTCAGGATTGCCAGCTTATAAAACGAATATTTCCCGAAATAATAATGGTAACATACTTGAGCCAATTTAACCACAATTTACTTTAAATGTAAATATTTCGGCCATTTACTATTTACTAACGATAGATGTAGTCACCAATCTTATACACAAAAATTTGAGTCAAGTCCATATTAATTAGGTATGCAAAAACAACCTCATTGTCAAAAGAGGCGACTTTGACAAGTTTCATGAGAATGAATCATAAGCACATAAAATATTTATTCTTGAATTTTAATATCAATGTTTTAATAGAGACGAATATGATGCTTGAAATCGAAAGCTTCTCCTGTTACTCAAAATAAATAAGATGAATCGAGAAGACTGTCTTTGGCATCTTACTTTAATAAAAACATATGTTTGTATTTATGGAGTTGGGCATGATTTAGAGCGATTTATTTGCGCAATGAGAAGCTTTGACTTACGACATCGGATGAAAATCGCTTGAAAACAGTTAAAAAAATGCTCCGCTAAGGAATTCAATGTTTGAAATGGGTGAAAAAAGGGATCCTGAATGAGGTAGATTATTGATTACTCGCGTTGACAGGAGTGATAAGGTAGTGATTTGGAGTGGAGGTAAAGTTGGACACTGAGTGAGATGTTGGTAGAACGGAGGACCTACTCGCCGCCACTCAGCAGCAATGGAAAGTGGACCAGGCAGATTGGCTATAATTATCTCGATTACTGACCTGCAACCAACTCCAAGCTCCAATCGCCACCGCCTCCAATCGACCAATAATAATCATATTAACAAATAACAAACAAGATAAATAATTCATTGTAGAAATATTAAAAAAACCTTCAGCCATAAAAAATAGATATTTTTAATTAATGCAGCATACAGAAAAAAAATGCAATTTTCTATCTGCAAAATTATTTTTGTCATAAACAAATTCATATTCTGTATAGCGGTTAACTCAGTAAATCTCTTGACCGCTGTCTTGGAAATCGTCGAAATTTTTGTAGTGAAAATTTTTGTAGACCCCAAAAACAGTACCTGAAGTGGTAAGAACGTTCACGTTTCTTGTGTAGCAAGTTATTTGTAACATGATATTGCACTTTTCGCCAGATGAATTATAATAGTTTTTAATTTATCCTCTTTTTTCTTGGTACTGTAATGTTTCCCAGATGCCTTTGGCTATATAATAGATTGTTGGTCAAAATTTACAATTGATATTATTTGCAGTTAATGTAACAGATTTTATTTATGACTATAATTATACACTGGAACGGCAATAAACTGATTCCTGATTTAAGCATCGATTAGATAAACGTTTTGAACATTAAATTCAAAGAAAAAAAAGTAATAATAATAACACTGTTCCGATTTCCTTTTATATGCATAGTTTCGAAATATGCCGTTAAAAAAAACCCATCAAATCCAATCCCTGTAATTTGTGACTTTTCTCCAAATTATTATTTATTTATTTAAATTTCCATGATATTAGTCCAAATCGGTTGCTCAGTCGTTTTCTTTTCAGTTTAACATGGGTTTCGCAAGTCATTATATAGTCCAGATGAAATGCCAATTAACACACTTCCTGAGATGTGAGCTTTTTTATTTCTGAATCGCTGACTGAATTTATAAATCTTTTAAATTTAGTCGTAACGGTGAATTATAGGTAAGACCAGAAATCTGGAAATCATTTGAATTCCAAGCAAGATATTTTATACAATGCCTGGCAAAAAGCTTAATTTGTCAAAAAAAAGTTTAAGTTTTTAGGTAAAAGTGTCTAAGGTTTAAATTACCAATTTTTAAAAAAAAAATTTTTAAGCCTCATTTTTATATTCGCATATGTCAAAATTGATGACAATCAGTGAATTTGTTGGTTAAAAATATGGTTTTGTGGTAGTACCCAGCGGCACCTCTTCGTGTCTTGATTACTGTATACCGTTAGTCAAGGAGATCCCTCATCCAGCTTCTTTTCAGCCTTCTGCGTTTGTTGCCAGGCATGTTGGTTGTGACCATCTCCTGTATGAGTGAGTTAAGATGTCCGTGTGAAATCTTTTGTAGTGGTACCCAATGTATTCGTTAACTGAAGGTCTGTATGTAACGTAATTTTGCTTATGTATCAGGGGGATTTGGTTATAGTACTAAAAATTTTTGACTGGAAATTTGAAGTTTACGTATGTGTTTAGCGTAGGTCCAAATGGACTCAAGCAAGTAAGTATAAGTGTTCAATTTCTGTCTAAGTTTCAATTTTGAATGTCTTGAAAGAAATAAGTATAATAGTTTTAGTCTTAGCGTTTTTCCTTTGCTCTTGGTGAGCGGGCCCCATTCTTCTGTGTCTATGATTGTGTCTGTCTGCGAAATTAGAACGTTGTCACTGTTGTATTGGAGGGCAGGTTTCTTGTCGAAGAGTGAAAGTAATATGACTTTTCCAATGTTTACACTATTCATGAAGTATAGTTTGGTGATGTAGTCTGTAAGGCGTATGAGGGATCTTAATGATTTGTTAAAATTGCTGCATCGTCTTTATACGTCAATTTCAGAATTTCGGAACTGTATAAATCATTTCGGATGTTGTTTTAAAAATTTGTTTTTAAAATTATAGAGAAAGGATCTGTAATATGTCAATCACAGGCGAATAGTTTATTTCCAAGTTACATTTCAAATATATTGGGTTGCAACAAACACCACACTCCATCAGTCTATTATAAAGATAATATAAATACATTTTTTGTATACCGTTAAACTATTCACCAATATTGCATTCATTATCTGTTGTGTTTTTTTTAATTTAGTAAGCTCTTTGTTGCATTCATCTTAATAATCAAATAATAAAAAAACGAAAAGTTAAAATTCGTAAAAACTTTAATTATAATTTGAACAAAAAAAGAAATGAAGGAAAAAAATTCCGAAGATCTATACAGTACTATTACATAACTGAATAAATTTACAAATTAAATTAATATTAGACTAAAGTAACAAAAATAATAAATCCATTAGGAAAAAGTGAAATAATAGGTTTAATCTGTTTTTATTTAGAAATTGTTTGTTATTTATCCCACCAGCAGGCGCGCTGGAGTATAAACTTCGGGATTTTTCATTATAATCATGCAGTTGCTGAACTTTCATTTTTATTCCCTTCCTCTATTCGTTTATCAATACTTTCTACGAGTTTTCTAAGAATTTACAATTTTTCAATCATTCACGTTATTAATTATACCCTGAAAACGACGAAAAGAATAGTGATTCATTAAATGCCGCCATCCGCGTACAGTATATCCTCAAGGAAAAAGCCTCCGGGATTTCCTCTACCGAATCTTCGTCCACACACGGAGAGGATTTTCCTCAAGGAAAATTGATCGCAACCCACAAACGTGATCAAGAGAGCGGGAAAATTCGGCCTCAAAGTAAAAAAAAATATCAAATTTCCTTCGGGATTTTTCGGCCTGTCGTCCTTCGCGGCCTCGAGGAAACCGGCATACACATTGAGAAATTTCTTAAGGCTTGAACTGTTTGGGCAAAATCTTGATGAAATATCGTTCTCGTATGGGAGGATTTTTGTAAGCCACGACGCTCCTTTTCCTGATTTTTTTTTTAAATTCTTCGGTTTGTTTTGCTTGTGCATGTTTTTGAGTTTTATATTTCACTTCAAGATGATACAATTATTTCTAATTTATTCATTATTTGAAGAAACAAGTCCAATGTAATTAGATTATTTCTTATTTTCGTTTGTTGAAATATTTTAAACATTTTAGATTAAACGTTCTACTGATATTTATTTATTTCATTTTCCATAATATTTTGTATTTTATCTAATAATAATAATTATTATGTATTATAAATTTAATTATTATTAATTAAATTTTTAAAGTGATTAAGTAATAATAATAATTTTTAAAATCTTGAAATATTCGTGTTTTTTATCATTTAGCTTAGGAATTTTTCAAATTTACGAATTGGGGCGTTCGAATATCAGGTCTATTGAATAATTCGTTCGAAATAATTGTGTTCAGATTTCACACAAGTATCGCTCAATTAATGGCAAACTGCTGTTTTGGTTGCGTAATATTGAGTTGCAATATAGAACTATTTATGTTATAGATTTTTTTGAGTCTATTAAATATTTTTTTTAGTTATGCAATCTTTATTTTCCTGCCTCTCATAACTAAATAATAATCTGCACGTAATAAGATAATTTTATTTAATTTAAGGAAATGAGATGGAAATAAGGATGGTATACTTGGTGCGCCGCACAATGGTCCAGAATAGCCGATTTGGCGAAAAAATTAAATTATACAGTACCTTTTTTTAATTTTTATGAATTAAGAATAAATAAATTCGTAATAGAATGCACAAGAGTTATTTACAATTAATGTAAGATTTATGTATGATTTTCAAACATTTATTTATTTTTTATTTTTTAATTCGAGTATTAAATTTTATTTAATATTTTTATTAAATAATGATTTAAGTTTTTTGGATGAAACTTATTTATATAATTAAATTAAAATTAAAAACTTATATATATATATATATATATATAGTTAAAAAAAGAGCTATACTTATTTTAATTAAATTTGCATAAAATTTGTTCATAGATTCATTTATTTACAAAACTAAAAGTTTTTACATCTTTGGGGAAAGCCAATTACGAATATAAAATCAATTTCCTTACAATAATTTCCAAATTTTAATGGGTCCACTGCAGCACCACTGCTGATCACGTCGTGGATTATTCCGAAGCGACGAATCAGCTCTTCACACACCCCGATAATATTGGCTGTGCTTGGTGGATCTTGAAAATAGTCATTGTAGCCCTACCTTGCAATCTTTATTTCGACAGGATTCATTTTATTTTTTTATTATATCGCTTTAGAAATGTTTACTTCATACCCAAATTCCTCCTGGTGACCCAGTGTTAGTTGAGGGAAATCACTCCTCAATTTCTCCATGCAATTCACAACATCACAGTCACAGTATAAAACTATATCGGCTATTTCGCGATTTGTTTTTCCATTAGGACTAACTTGCCGACTGAGAAAAATAAATAAACAAATTTAACTGAAAGGATAAGCGAGTTTGTTGACATTCTGATCAGCAAAACACTTTTAATACCTATGTACTTTTAGTTGATTTGTTGGATCGATTAGATATGATTATATGATATAAGAATTTAATTTCATATAAGACAGAAAAATGCCGAAGATGCCATATATTAGTGGTACATATTAAATATACTTTATAAAGCTTGATTATTTAATCGTTTGTTTAAAAACTTTATGATAGCTTCAAAATCAAAAAATAAGAAGTTTCATAGGGTTTATATTTTCCTAGGTACGTTGGAAAAACATAAAAAAATATTACTTTGTTGCATTATTAATTTTTTGTGGAAAATGTGATGCATGGCTACACCCAAAAAATTAATGGGTATCTAAGTGACAAATCTTTTCGTCTTTTAACTAATGTTAGAAGTGTCACAACCTTTTCATATCATCAACATCTTGTGTATTCAAAATACAAAGTCCACTTGTAGATTCAAATAGTTCGAAAAAATATTTTGTTTCTCCTGCTGTGCGCCGCGCTCCTGCTGGTGTCATGGATTCGGGTGCGCCTACAGGATTGTTATAATCCATCTGCCATAATCGCCTTTGGACATGTCATTAGATTATGTACCATACCGTAATGGTTTGGTGAATCCCCAGTTAATGAAAAAAATAACGTATAAATAAATAATAAAAATAAACAAACAAAAAAAAAAATAACTTTTTTTCAGTATAAATGAAAAAAGTTCTGGATGTGGTGCTGAAGTAATTTTGACAAGAGAGGTTTGAGTAAAAATGCTAAGTTAAGTACACGAATCAAATTTGAATACAAAATCTCTTCTTTTTTTTTAGAATACTAATTGGTAAACAAATTCTTGTTAATTATTAGAAAAAAATATTTTGACTGCATTTTAAACGTAAATATTTCAGTAAAAAATTCCGTCAAACAACTACAAAGAAAATCTATAATTTGTATCAGGCAATATTACTATAAGATGTGAATTATATCATACTGTGCACTCAGTAAACGGATTAACAACTCAAGGACTGACAACTGGTAAACATTTATCAAAGGAATGCCTACTTGTCTTCTTAGGAGCTAAATGCTATGAAGTATTGCTCCCGCTGAGTTATTCCCTCTATACATCCCGTTAGCAGCCTCGCTGCTTTCACTCTTTCCAACTGGATTCAGCTACAATGATCGCATAAAATGTATTCTTCTTCTCTTCTCGAGAGCTCATTTATTTATTCAGTATTTCTTTCTTTATTTTTATGTATCAATAAAAACTCTTTTGCAACACCCTCACTTAACAAATATAACTATCTACCTATCTACGCTATAATATTATGCTGAAGAGTTTGCATGTATGAACGCTTTAATTTCAGGAACTACATGCCCGATTTGAAAAATTCTGTTTGCACTAAATAGACCGTTTATTGAGGAAGGCCACAGGCTTTATAACGTCACGGCACGACCCATCGAAACGGAGCAGTAACAGTCAGTGGCGTAGCAGTCTGGGCCCGCTTCCCTCCGAAATCACAAAGTACTTTAACTTATTCTTATCTGTAAACAAAAATTGTGTAAAACAATTTGAATTTTATTTCATAAATAATAAACCTAGGCATAGAAAATATTGCTGATTTTTTTTTTATTATTTTACAGTAATTTTGTCAATGAAAAGTAATTTAAATTAAATAGTTGTTTTTTTTTTAACATTAATATTTTTTTACCCACACACAACCAACGTTTCGAAATTCTCTTTCAGCTTCTGGGTTTTACCTCCTATATAAGACATCGATATAGTGTCTTAGCAGACACTCTCTAGTGCAATAATGTTTTTTTAAAAAAATTTAATAGTGGACGCAACAGACGAAATAATGTAATAAGGATAAAACAGACCTCAGAGAAGTACTGCTAATTATTTTAAATTTAAAATAATAGGTTAATTCAGAAAAAAAAGGAAAACCCAGAAGATGGGAGAGAATTTCGAAACGTTGGTTGTGTGTGGGTAAAAAAATATTAATGTAGAAAAATAATAAAGATAATTTAAGAGAAGTGTGTTTGTTCACAAAAATAACTATTCAATTTAGTAATGAAAACTTCCGTAAAGTAGTAGTAATATTATAAGATAAGTAATTTAAATTTAATAAATTTCTTAACGCCACCACATAAATGCGGAGTCGAACGTTATCATGTCAGATTGTAATCGACAATCAAACAAGACATTGTCGACTGCTTAATACGTCAAGTACTGCGATTCGTAAACAAAGTGTATGTTTTAAAAATCGAGACATGGGCTGCCTTGCTACTGTATCCATTTTTTCAATTAAATAAACTAATATTAAAATAAATTGAAGTCATTATAAATCAATTACTGCAATAATTACGTAATTTGTTGACTAAACTTTTAAATAAATATTTAAAAATTATTTTCTTTATGGAATTCCTTTACAGTAAGTGTGTTATGTCTACCCATAGAGGATATTGGCCGACGGATGGTTTCTTGTTTTCTATTTTTGTTTTTCCCTTCATCAGGAACTCCCCTTCACTACTTGTGTTTATTTCTCAGTCAGTCACATCCCGACACCATCGGCGTCCATTAACCTCTTCTGGGCCCTGTCATTAACTCCTATCTCGTAATGATTGTGAATAACATTTGCATTCCTCATTATCTTATTTTTACGAGGAGGAGCTATCTCCAAAACAATCTTATTTCTCCAATCTCTCTTTCACTCCTTGCTAGTCGAAAATTAAGTTTTTCTCGGAAATCCATTCACAGCCTTTTTAGATCCTCATGAATAAATAAAGAAAAATATTGCCACAGGAATTATGTAAAACGGAAATACACCTTCCCGAAACCATAGAAATATAATCAGTAAATGAGTGGCGTAGGATCAAAAGACTTTTTGATGAAATTTACGTAATATAGATATTTCAATGGATTTTAGCGCTATTTTTAGTGGTGTGGTTTATTTTTATCCAAGCTTGCAATATCATACTGAATAACGTACATAATCATTAGATTTAGAATTAGAACGAACAATTGCCTCAAGTTAGTAAGGCTCAGTTAATTAATCTAGACATAATAAATCCTTATGAAAATGTTTATGCAATTTAAAAATCAGGGACGTAAAAAATCCTTTAGTCAAACATTTTGAATGCGATTGACACAATATTAATTTGCCGATATATATTACAACAAACTTATTCAACAAACTAATGTTACTGAGGCTATGGATAACAGTAATGGGTTATGCTGTGAAAAAATAGATGAATCCACAAATTTAAAAGTTTTACTTAATAAAGTAGACAAATTAAACTTAACTTCATAATTTAGTTTTAGTAGTTCATAAGAATTAGAACGACTTAATTAGCAATGTTCAAGTTTTATATTTTATTCATTTTTTTTTCTTTTGTCAAAAATATTCAATTGGTTCTACAACTAACATAAAAAGCACATTAAATTTTTCAATTTATTTAAATAGTTTTTAAAATGCATAATTTTAGTAATGGGCCAACTTTTCATTCAGTCTTATTTATTTTCATAAATTTTGCAAATACTTTTGGTACAGTAAAACTATGTTTATTTATTTAATAAAGTTTTTAATGATTAAAAAAAAAAAGGCATATTTCTGTTTTTTTTTAATAAATAATTCATGATCAAATCTTAAAATCTTCATTTCTTTTAGGATCAAAACCATCAATATTCAATTTTGTGGATCAAAATATACAAATCTCTATATAAATATCCTAAATTTATCAAATATTTTTCAATGCTATTCGAATAATGTATACTTTTATTGATTTTTTATTATTTATCAAGGCAATTCACGACAAGGTAATGTCTGCCTACGCTCAACTATGTCGACCATCAATGATTGACTATCAATGACCGATATCAGTTTATACTGATAATATAGTTGGCAGATAAGGTAAAAAAAAGGATTAAAAAATAAATAAAGAAATTAAATAAATAATTTAATAATAAAAGAAAAATAATAAATAAAAAGAAATTAAAAACAAAGCAAAATAAGACAAATATATATATTTATATATATATATATATATATATATATATATATATATATATATATATATATATTTTAATTATATATATATATATATATATATATATATATATATATATATATATATATATATATATATATATATAAAATTAAAATTAAATTAATGAAAAGAATAAAAGAAACTAAATAAGTTAAAATAAAAGAAGAGACCTGAAAGTAAAACATATATATGTATATATAATAATTACAGTGGAAACAAGGGAAAGATATATATAAGAAACTTAGGGTTATACCTTATACTTACTTGTGGATCTATACTTCAATTTATGTTCCTTTTGCATTTGAAATAACAGAATTTTAATAGTTATTACGATGAAGGAAAAAAAGTGATCGAAATAATTAAGTTTTATCTTAAAACAATAAATAAATAAATGGTAGGTAGTTATTTTATTTTTTTGCTAATTTAAATCCTATAAGTCTATCCTTTATAAATATTAAATCTTAAACAAACATTAGGTATGTATTATTGATTATTTTAAGTAATAAATCCTAGGTATATTTATATTTATATATATTTTATATATATGTATTTATTTAAAGCTTTACATTAATCATTTCTCCAATTAGGTAATAAAATAAAAATTATAGTAATAATGTATTACATTTTTTTGTTTTTATTTGGAGATTAACGTCTTTATCAACTCCAATTAAGGCAGACAGGACCCATTATTTTTTATTTAAATAAAAGTAGTTGATTCTTTATCATCCAGGGTAACTGAAAGTGGCAATAAAGTAAATTTTATAATTTTGGCAATGTTTTTCCCATTTCGGACCACAGTGCGTCCCTGCTTCCATTCCTGCACAAAATTGGGCCTATCCTAAGAACTTGCTAAATAGATTATAAAATATACATAATAGCAAGAACTAAGTCAATACAAATGTTTTTGTCCTAAAACCATTTATAAACAAGCAATCGAACTTACTTAACGTCTGAACGACGCTACTACTTGAAGGATTGGAAAACTAAGGCAGGAATCGATATTGAATGAAGCAATAAGGGATGTATAAAAAGTTTCCCGCTCAACAAGTATGCGAGGAGAAGTTGGGCGAGCGAAGACAGTATAGTGGGAGTGAGGTCATCCACCTCGGGGACCTTGCAAGGCTGTTGTCGGCACAGACCTCATCCGAACAGTTTCTATATATCTCACAACTCCGCCACTAAATCATTATCCAACTATCTGCTAGATGAACTATGAATTTTCATGAGCATTGATAAAACACGATCTGATTATCCCGTTCGTTTCGATATTATGTTTCCTTTGGAGCTCGGTGTTGTATGGTTTAATGGTTTGAATGGAAATCTAGTTTTTAATTTTTTTTTTCGTGTACTACTCATCTCAGCTAGTAGCACGATTCACGAGTTCGATTAAAAACAATAAAACTATTTATTAGTTACGGCCGCCATAAAGTGTTATTTCGGAATAAAAAATCTCATGTCAACTGATCTCCAGGCGAACAAAGGCTTATAATAGTATTAAGCTACGTCATAAGTAAGATTTTAAAAAACAAAAATATTTGACCAAATAAGAAGAACAAAAAATAGAAAGATGTTACAGGCAATTTATATTACGAAAATAATTTAATTTAATTTTTAAAAGTCCATTTTAAAAAGGAACAAAACATATAGGAACACATTTGATAGAATCATAATCACTTTTAAACTGCATTAGTAATAATTAATTACTGGAGGTAAATAATGATATATTCTATAAATAATAACTTCTCAATGGTTTCAAACATAGGCGTTAAAAAGTTAATAGAAATATCAACGTTAATATAACCCCAAAAATATTAAGACCACAAAGTAAGCTAGACACAGCATATTGAATAATCATTATTTTAATAAAGTATAAATTTTAAATAGGGCAACAGAAAATAAAATTAGAAAAAAAAAACAGAGAATCAATATGCATAACTAAAAATATTAAAAATGTATACAATTTTAAAAATCTTCGAATTGGAAAAGGGAATTTTTCTGTTGTAGTATACATACCTAATTTAAAAAGGTTGCCATCTGATTTCCAATTTAAAATATTGAATTAAGATAGGGAACAATGTAAAGTTCTTCTTTGTGTATGACGCATTTAAATTAACATCTATTACGTCATACTGACGTACAATTAATGATGGGTTTGCATGACTTTACCTGGTACTGGAGTACCATAGATTGAAAGCACAGTTTGAGCACATGTAATGTAAAGGTTAATTGGTAATTTCTAAGTGTATTTTTAGCACAACATTAAAACAATAAAATGCAATATCATATTATATTGTATGTAGTAAACAAATTAATAACTAACATTGTATTTTTAGGTATATCTTCAAATTTTGAGAAAGAAGTTGAGAGGGCTTCTTGGCTGTCACGGGCATCCAAAATCATACTTACGCCACTGATCATAAATATGTTATAAATAATAATAAAGCTAAACAAGCACAGAGGTATTTAGAGTGCTATATTTTGCTAATAAGGTAATGTAGGGTAAGTTCGTTTTCGGGGTAAGTCCGTAATGTTCTCGATAAACGTAAAACCCTCAACTGGTAAGAGCTGGCTTGTACGGAGCATGAATTCTAAACATTAATGTATCAGAAATAAGTCACGAAAGTTCGTTGAGGTATAACGAGTTGTAACGATATTAGTTCCAGCCTGTTGATAAAGTTGTATCTTTCAACTTTTGCTGTACAGCTGTATCGGTGTTTATCTACCAATTGACCATTGCTTTTTGTTTTTGCCGTGGAACCTATAGAACCTGTTCTTCAAAATGCTTTGTGCTTTGCATTCCTCCTTAACAGTTTTCTGTTTTAAAAGCGCTTGTCCGCAGTCACCAAGCAAATCATGATAGATGGGGCGTGCAAACCTCTATTGGGTGACAAGTGTGCGTGGTGTGCACTTACTCTATCATGTAACTACTGACTAGCGAATAAAAACAAAAATGTTTTTTTCAATAGATGTATTCACTTATATCCCACATCCCACTTTCATAACTCAATGAAAACTGTAAAATGTGATTCTCAGACAAGCTTTAATTTCTTCGGTGATAACATCAGTATAATAATGCTCCGGAAACCGAACAATTTTACACTTACCTCCAAAACCGCTCCTAGATGAATAATGATTCTTCCAGATACGTCGTACGTAATTACCTCTTAAGGTTGAGGCAAATGCGTACTGGTTATTATTAAATTGAATTATCAATCTCATAAAAATGGGCGTGATTTTTAAAAACGGAGGAAAAATTGATATTAAAAAAAAAGATTTTACTGTCATTTGAAGTCGAACTTATGTAAAAACTACTATGCACTTATCCCACATTACTGTTCACATTACCTTACTTCTTCTTTTAGTATTAATCTTCGTATTTTGGAGGTTAAATAAAATAAATAAACTGATTTTCAATAAAAAGATATGTTTAAATAAGAAACTCATTTCACCAATATTTATAATACTTCAGTTGACGATATTTTTTTCACGCCATTAGAAATAATGATAACAAATAAAACAATGGCAGTGTCAGTTGGTGAAAAATCAAGCCGGTAGAGTCAAAATATATTGCAAAACGTCAACAATTTATAGCGAAAGAGATTATAAAACGGAATGGAATATAAAATAACCGCTCTTATTTAAAGCTCAATAAGGCTGAAAGGGTTATTACCGCTCTAACGACATCCCATAAAACACAACATTTTACACCGGCCCACCTTCCAATAAACTATCATCGCCGGTGAAGGATTAAACCGGGTTTGTTGGAGCCGAGCATGTGTTCCCACCGCTCCTCCGGTGCCGGTACCTGATCCTCTGAGACCATTGCATATGTCTAATAATAGTTAACTGCTCCGCTCTTTGAGATTGATTTCACTCCGCGCAACCATAAATAGCTACCAGCGAGTTAAAGACGTTCAAATCTGTTGGATCTACTTCTATACAGTAATTTTAGTAAACATCATTACACAAATTTTGAAATAATCGTTAATTTTTGACATATTTTAAAATCATGCCTGATTCATGCATAAAAATCAATGTTTATTTTTATTCATTTCGTTAAAAATAACGACCGGTCTCAGAATTTTATTTATTCCGTTTAAAATAATGATCACTCTTGCTTAAAATCATCTTGCTAAATTTGATCAGCTCTTGATTAAAAAAACTTCATTCAAAAAATAAAAATTAGACTGAATAAAAATTCGTTTATAAAATTACGTCTATAAAACTTTTGATTCGAATTTTTTTTTTTTTTTTATTTACTTATAATTATCGAATTCAAACACTGATTTGAATTCTTTTAAAAAAATTCTTCAACATAAGAATCATTCCAAAATCTAAAATTTTTAACCACCGTTATATAGTTCAAAGTGTTTTTTGCTCACTTTACCTGCACAACTGTTTTTTTGTTTGTTTTTTAGGCACTTTTGGAATGTCGCGGTACTCGCTTGAAGTCGTGAAAAACGATATGAGTTTTTGTTTTTTTTTTAAATGAGGGACATGCATATCGGGTATTTTTTTTTTTTTTTTTATTCATATCCTAGTCAGTGCCAAAATTTAAGAATTCTCAAGTTAAAACAAGGTTCAACTGAATGAGAAACCAAATAAAAAAAGGAAGAGGCCACTGATAGATAACATCCACAGAAATAAGACAACATGCTTTGGACACGTATAAAGAATGTCAATGAATTGATTATTTATAAATGTTTGTGAGGCTAAAACATACGGAAAGCGGATCACGCGTTACAGAAAAAATGTCAAATGGAAATAGAGGTAAATCAGATCGACAAAAATATACCATAGCGCCAACATTTTTTTAAATCCAGATTATAAGAACATAAATTAAAAAAAAAAAAACATTCTCTTAATGGACATTACAAAAAACAATCCTTCAAGTAAAATAATATCAATAATGAAATATTTTTGTAAAGCGGTCCATGCATGATCAGTTTCTATGTGTGCACAATTTTCTATTTTGCCGTTATTTCTGAACGATAAATGAATCTACTCTTCAGTTTTTTCGTCCAGTCATCGGATGCTTGGACTGAAGTGGCTCACATACGCTCATTTATACGGTCCGTTTTTCTGTTTGTCATATTTGAACAATAACTGAAGCTACTGCGCAAGGGTTTCGTTCATCCGTTTTTGTTTTTTTTTTGGCCTGAGCTTCAGTTTTTTAGTTTTTTCGAAACGTTTTCTATTCAGCTTGGAAAATTTCGGTCGCCATGGATAAGAAGGAGAACCTACATTTTTTATTGAAAATTACAGGCTCCCTCTCCTCGTTGTGGGCTTCAAAAAATCCGGACTGTAGCAATAAAATTAATAAGGCTGCAGCGTAGAATCTCCAACGAGGAAGAGGAAGAGCGTACAATCTCCTAGTCGAGAAATTAAAAATGATCGAACTAAATGCAAGTAGTGAATCTGTTGCAAACAAATCAACACTATTCGCCTATGATTCATAAAATAATTTAAAAAATCGAAAAATTAAACCAAGCGGAAGCTTCAGCTGATTCACTTTTTTGTTTTAAGAACCATCGTTCTTATCAGATCTAGAGAAGCCTGAAGAAAGCATGTTGACTCTAAAATAACCGCTATGCGCAGCATCATGAGCATTTATGTATTTTTAGTTATTTAATGAATGTTTGAAAATTATATCAAATTATATCAGTAATGCGGTCCAAAAAAATCACCTCATGTGATAGACACTTTAACTATTAAAATAAATGAATTGATTAATTATATAGTTTTCAATCAAGTAATAAGAAAATTTAAAGATAAAATTTCAATAATCAATAAGGCCCTAGGATAAAATATTTTTAATTACAATAAATTAAATGCATATAAGTCATGGGAAGGTTAAATTATAAATAAATATCCGATGTGAAATAGAACCAGATATTTAATACTAACGATATACATTTTTTTATTTTACTGCATTCTGGTCGGCTAAAATATAATTATGACAATCAGCGCATACCAAAATCGTCGCTCTACTAGCTTGAAGAAACGGGTATGAAGAAGAACAATGCCCTGCGGAATCTCTTCCTATTCTACTCAGTGAGATAACGGCAATAGCTCTCTCATCCACGTCCTTTTCAGCCTTGTATATATCGGTTGTTGTTGTCCTTTTAATTTTTCAAGAAATGAATTACAGAGAGTCTGTAAGAATTCGCTAACAATAAGCGACTTTTTTTTTTTAATCGATTGAATCAATGAATAATCGTATTACCAAACAAAAATATCAATCAATGAAAGTTTGCAGAAAAAAGAGAAGAATAATATATACATATGTTTTTACAACAAAAGTTTCGTTCTTATTTATTCGGGATAACTTTTAAAAAAAAAAAATGGTTACAATTGTTACAAATAATTAAAAAAATATATTATATTCATAAAAAAATAATTAAAAATTAATAAATTGAACAATATTGTGTGAATGTTAAATAACAATCGAATCAAAATTTTAAAATTTTAACCTAAATAACGTAATGAACAGATTAAGAGAAGTAATTTTGGAAAATTAAAATATATTGGTTATAAATCTACACATTTATTATAATTTGAGACCTTAAGTTTTATTTTAATTTGATTTGTTTCCCTTTATTGCAAAGTTTCGGCTGAAAGATATTTTTATCTGAAAGTTAATTGCGACAGGATAAAGTATATTGATAAATGAATAAAAATATCTTATATATATAATATATATATATATATATATATATATATATATATATATATGTGTGTGTGTGTGTGTGTGTGTGTGTGTGTGTGTGTGTGTGTGTATACATATGTAAGATATTTTTATCTAAAAATTCCAAGTAACAGGATGAATATTAAGTATTATAGTGTCTTTACAAACTTAACGAATGTTAGATAGAATAAAATTAAAAAAGCTAAATAATTAATTTAAGTTATGATATCAAAACAATGAACAAGTGGAAGTTCTGTCTTTGTATAACTTGCATTACTGACAAAATATCGTCGCGATCACAAAGAGCCAAAACATGTTAAATTCTTAAAAACTACAGCAGATTGGGCCCAAGGATGAATTGTCATTCAAGGTTCCCAGCAATGCACGTCATTCGGCACTCGCTACACAATCGGTTTGTTCATATTTCAGTTTTGATTATTCCATATTATTCAAAGACTAGTCAAATATCATCATCTTATTTAGGCCTCTTGAAAAAAAAGAAGAAATTATTCATCATTCTAAAACTAAGCATACAACTTTTGAATATATTCGATCTAAAATTATATTTATTACAAATAATTTATAAAACATCATCGTTTGAAATGGCAGGGCGTTCTTTCTTGCGTTTTAATTATGATATTTTATTTCATTGTTTCAATACGTCACTGTAAGGAACAATAAAAACAAATATGAACACAATCGTCACTCGTTCACACGAACTCGGCGGGGGATCGCATACAAAATATTGTAATCGCAAACTGCATTTTTTTTTTTAACCCCTCCTCAAAATTTGATGTTTTACTTTTCAAGATACGTAGAATCCAAATATTGAATAAAAAAAAAATCCGTATTTAAGTAACCGATGGTAATGAAATTCTCTACAAAAAAAAAGTCATTCAAATCTGACCAGTATTAGCTGAGATATAGCGCAATGAACTTCGTAGACTAATTCTCCAGTGCTACAGGCCATCGTGGCCCTAGGCCTCCTGACTCATCAGTAGGGCTTCTGGATTCCTCGCATCTTTCTACTTCATCCTTTCTTGGATTATTTCTGCACTTCCTTTAGCTTTTTGGTCTTTCATTTTTCACATCCAATATTTTCCTCAGTACTATTTTACCCTCTGATTTCATGTCCTAACGATCTCAGCCTACTAAACGAGACATTTTCTTCTTAACACTCTCAGTTCGGCACTCTAAAGGCGATCATCTTGGGACAAGCTTTAAATTCCTGCTCCATATGTGCCTACTGCTTTATTTCTTGGATGAGCTTGGAAGATATCTTTTATAAAGTATTCTGCACATGCTCCTTCCCCGAAACACTCCAAATGCTCATTTGAAAGATAATCTAATTATCTAAACTGTAAACCAAAGCAATACAGAAAGTCCTGTGAATGGATAGACCAGATATTTTTTAAATATTGCTATTTGGAAAAAATTTTGCTATTGTATGCTATTGTAATCATTTGCAGCGTTTTTCCGGTGATAACGACATGTTTAGGAGAAGTATGGGCAATAATATTATTTTCATTTTCATACCTTGTTAGGATAAAGTCATATTAAAAAAATGACAATTTAAAATATTATGCTTTTAAAAGTAGAAGGGGACAGAATAAACGAAACATTATCTTAAAATTAACAACTCATTTGGAAAACAAGAAAGAAAAAGTTAAGTTGCAGCACAAAGAGCAACAGGTGATATTGATTAATTGAGTAAACATTACAACTTTTTTTATGTAATGATTTCTTGTGGAAATATTTAAAAGCATAATGAGCTCTTAGTTATTATTATTTGTATTTATTATTTTACATATTGAAAGTAAATTCCTTCGCAATTTTTATCGTAATTATAAAACGAGGATAATTAAAAAAAATAAATAGATTGGTTTCAAGAGGGACAATCGACAATGATTGAACTGATCAGTTTATAGATGCATCACCCTATTACTAACTCATAACTTTAAATTCAGAAAGTTGATATGCATTAAATGATTACCTAATAAATGCAGAATTCATCGTAGAATGAACATTTGAATCTTCCTCATTTGAAGCAGCGTCCATCAATTTCAATTTGAGGTGCACTAAACCAAACCGTACACTAGTTCACTTAAGGCGCAACTGAGATGTGTATTATCTGTTTCAACAGGTATCTTCTAAACAGGATAAGTGTCTATACATAGTCTTTGAGCTATTAATACATTTCTTAATAAGTCGGTGTTTGTTTATTTTTGTTTAATGGTGTGAAACTCTAGGATCATCTATGCCTATACCACCTACTTCATTTAAACTATAAAGGTTTGTGTATTTGGTCAACAATAAAAAATATCGTAATTATTTTTTTTTTTTTTTAAATAGGAAATAGAATAAGAGAAACTTAAAAAAAATCTGGCGCGCGCATCGAACAACTTTCACTTACCACCTTACTTTAAATCAATTTAAAAAGTTTCCATTAAATTTCCATGAAAATTCGATTTAGTTTTCATGGGAAATTTTAGTTCCCATTAAATAATATTAAAGTTGAAATTATAATCAACAACAATCACTTACGCTCATGAGTTTTTCATCACTCTCCATTACCTTCTACGAATTTGTACGTCAGATATTAATTTTTCTAAAATCTTTAGCTTAACAACGGTATATTATACACCTATTTCTAATCAAATTTTCGGAAATTAATCTTCCACCGGGGAAAATATTTCCCCTTTTTCCTCCTTTATTCAATCATCAAATCCTTTCGGAGTATATATTGGTCCATTATTCTTTACTACTAACAATGAGAGACGATCAATTTTTTCAAATAAACAAAATTAAATATACTTCAGAGGAATTAATTTTAAAAATTCGGCAATTAAGTCCTGTTTGACTATTTCAAAGAGGATAAGACCGAGCTAATATTAAACACCATTTAATCGTTGGTTGATTTAACGAGTTTGATCAAAATTGTTTTAGCCTTTTTCGTGAAAATTGTTAACATATGTAAAATCAATGATATAGAGTGGCACTTCCAGTAAGTCAATTTTGGCGAAGTAGTTGCTGTAACATCCTAGGTTATAACCTACCTTAAATAGGTAATTTCAGTTTCGTACAACCTTTCGTTTTTGAGCTAGACTTAACATACAAACACTTTGCGAGACTTGGTTATTTAACTCAGGTTTTAAAACGTCTCCTTTGAAAACTGGAATTCGATTTTCTTCAAGTTCGGAATACTTTTCATTACTATATATTTATAAGCTTCCTCTATAAAATAATGCTTCGGTCTGTAAAAATATTTTAGAAAAAATGAGGCAACAGATTTTCTAAAATTTAAATACTAATTTGATTCGAATTTCACTGTCACTACTCTTATAGATACATTTGGGATCTAGATTCTATTTATACTTGGAATGTCCTGGTCCTCCAGATTGGAGGGTACCGGAGGGTATAACCCGGTCATCCTTTCTTCTGAGGGATCATAAATATTCAGGGGGTCAGTTGTCCCGAGGATTCGGCTAATCACCCGTAGAAGAGAATAAATCGATTCAAAGAACTATATGTTGTCTTGGATTTGATCAGTTTCAACGGTTACGACGCGTATCTCGAAAGACTTGGAACCTGGAATATAAAGATTTTAACTGGTAAAGAAGTTGAACTAGTGAATGATCCAAACATTCAGGGTATACATCCTGGGAATAAGTGAAGTGAGGAGGAAAGGCCACGGAGAAGTGCACCTAAACAAGAATCATGTGCTTATCTACTCCGGAGTGCCAGCTGGTTTTAGAGCCAAGGAAGATGTTGGCATCATCATGTAAGAAAATCTCTTCGCTAAAGTAGAATATTTCTTCAAGAATAATAACAGCACATATGAAACTGTCAATAGGAAAGATCGTCCTAATACAAGTATATGACAGAGGATGCTGATGTTCTAGACGAAAAACAGTTCTATGCAGATCTTGAGAGAGAAATCATCAGAGGACAAAACAAGAACAGAGAGATCATAATAATGGGTGATTTCAATGTTAGAACAGGAAAAGATCATTTCAATACTCATGGTGTTATAGGCCTACATGGAGGGGAACAAACTAGAAATGGATATGGTCAAACACTCATTGACTTATGCATAGATATGACCTCCTCATTGGAAACTCCTTTTTTCCTCATAAAACTGTGCACAAAATAACTTTTTCAGCGGAAGGAAGAAATGCCAATGGTATAGTAGATTACTTCAGGAGGAGAATAAGGTGATACTTCAGCGACGTAAAGGTAATAAGAGGCGCTGAAATTGGATCAGACCATCTGCTTGTGATTGGAGACACCCAGATCCTTCGACCTAAAAAGAAATGGTCTAAAAAGAAGAAATAGAGAAAAATCGATATCGCAAAGCTACAGATTCCAGAAAAGAAATGTGAATATGCAGAACTTCTGGATAATAAACTTAGAGCTTTTAATATGGAAGATAATATTGATAAAGTATGGCCAAACTGAAACAGGTAATTCTCAAGACAGCCGAAAGAGTATGTGGAATGAAGGTAGTCTCCACCAAAGGTAAACGGACTAATTGGTGGAGTGATCGATTGAAAGCTGCGATAGCTAGGAAGAAGGCAGCCTGAAAAGAATATTATAGAGTCAAGAATGCAACCAATTGGGAGCTCTATGTCAGAAGAAGAAAAGAAGCTAAAATGGTTGTCAGAGTGGCGAAGAGAAAAAGCTGGGAGGAGTTTGGCAAGAGCCTGCAAAGTGATTATAAAGAAAACACAAAAATCTTCTGGAAAATGATAAAAGCATTGAAAGGTAAGATAAGGAAACCTATTAGAAACGTGAGAGATGAAGGAGGACAATTATTCACTGGGGATGAGGACAGATGGCGATGCCATTATGCTGCAATATTCTCTGGTGGCGATGAAGTGAGAACAGAGGAAGAGCAAGGAACTGGAAGTATATGATGATATGATCTGGGAGGACGATGTCACATGTGCTATAGAGAAGATGAGAGTTGGAAAAGCAGCAGGTAGAGACGGTATTGCGCCAGAACTTATAAAGTTTGGATCTTCAAAAAGCTCTATAAGGTTTTTTCCAAAATATATTTTCTGCTAAAGTTATACCCAAGGAATGGGTATCATACCATATATTATCATACCAATCCTCAAGAAAGGAAAGAGACAGTTACAGTGGTTCGGTCATCTATGCCAAATGAATGAAGACCGGGATCCACGAAAGTTTTTTGAAGCCAGGCCCTCGTGGAAGACCCAGACTGTTATGGACTGATCATATCTCCAGGATAGGACAGAAAAAGGGAATGAGTCTGGACTCCATGAGAGCGCCGGCTCGGGATCGTGATACCCGGCTGACTTAGATTGGGACACTTACCTCCACGTTGAGAGGCACAAAGGAGGAAGATGAAGAAGAAGAAGATACTTGGAATGTAGTGAGAGCATTGGAGACCACACATATTATCCATAAAAATACATTTATTCAGTGTAATTGAATTTCAGAATTACTTCCATTATTGTTTTAAGTTTTTGAGATATTTAAAAAGTAATTAATAAAAATATCGTGCATTAATCTTTTGTTTCGTCGGCTGCATATTTTTGATAACATGATATATTAGGCGATATCAATGATAATAGTCATTTCATAAGCACCCTACTTTGGCTTACAGGTTTGTTTTTATAAGTCTTCTACTAATAGTATTTGCTCTTGTATCATTTAGATTATTATTAGTCATCGTTAAAAAACTGGTTTGTCCCTCATCGCTTCGGATATCATATTATAATAATAGAACTGGAAAATCTAAAAGTAGAATCTACTATATATTCCGAATTTAAAATAACAGAATTTTATAACTTGTGGCCCGTGATGCAACTTTTTTGTCCGGTTTTAAAAAAAAAAAAAAAAATTTTAGAAAATCTCAAAATTTATGTAAATCTCTGATATAATTGTAATATGCATATTTATATTTTTTTTAAAAACATACATACATTATATATATAATTGTATATAAATTATTGTATATAAATTACAATTTATTTTTTGAACGATTTACTGTGTTATAAGACTTTGATTCTATAATGGTTAAACAATCAGCTGTCAAACTCTTAACATTTAAAAATAAATTTTTATGAAAATACAGTTGAATATATGACCAATCCATGAAAGTAGTTGCCTATCTTAACAATTGCCAACAATTTAAAAGCAGATCTAAAGATTGTGATTGGCCTGATCAACCTCGGATAATAACTGAGCAACTTCTGAAATACATAAAAAAGAATTTGATTAATATTAACAAAATAATTCTAGTTATAAAACTTTGGAAATACAAATCATAGCATTAAAAATAAAAATTTAAAACATATTACAAACCAAGTTCATAAATGGTATAAATAGTGATGAGGTTACTATCTCATATTTTATTTAGTAATAAAATAATATTTTAGTTACTGTAGAAAGCTATAATATTATGAATTCACTACATCATAAAATACTTGTAATGTACTGCATTCTCAGAAACTTTCAGATTAAATTTCATCCAGAGTTAAAGTATGGAAGAAACAAATGAAGTTCGAAAATATATACAGACATGAATTTATTTTACTGCATACGTTTATGAAGCATCTTTCTCTTTATGGTAAATGTAGAGGTTTACACCTTTTAGACTTGCGTAATATTTACTACGCACTTGCATTAGTTTAGAATGAGAAAATGTGGAGTTTCCCATACCAGTTAAGATTGAAATTTTATTAAAAATAATTAAATAATTAAAAAGTTGTGGCTTAGATTAAAATAACAACGTCGAATCTATAAAAATCAACAAATAAACTAACAAATCTTTAGTTCGTTTCGTAAGAATTCGTAAGAACAATTCCAAAAAGTGGTATTTTACAGAAGAAGCGTTTGAAGTTTGCCTATTTAGGTTTATCGCTGTCCCTCAACTCATTGATAAAACATCAACAACTTGTCTTTTTCGTTAAAAAAAAAGTATTGATTTTTTGATCATTTTATCATGAACGAAATTGTGTAAGTTTTTCATTTAAAAAACAATATATCCTCTAGTATACACGTTTAAAAAAAAAAAAGTTTTACTTAAGAATAAATTTAATTTTAAAAAGTCAACTCAAAATATTTCATTGAATGTGTTTAAGTAACTAATAATTATGTTAAAGTAAATAATATTAATCTAAAAATTTATAATAAATAACGGGTCACCTAAAATTTGGTTTGTTTTTAGTATTATTATAAAACCACTTTAATTAAACCTCACATAGCATATGGAATGCGATAAATGTTTAGTTGTTATTATCGATCAAATTGAGTAGTTACGTGATCACAAAAATTTTGTGGTAAGGAGTACACTAATTTGTTTTTAACATGGAGACCACTAGGTTAAATATACTTAAATGTTTTTTTCTTCAATAACTAAATAATAACAGTAAACTAAAGGTGTGTCACATTAAAAGTAACTATATAACAGGATTGACGTTTATACATTTATACCTGAAAAAACAAAACGAGTATTCAATATTAATAAATATGAAAAAAACAAAAAAAGCATCAAAGATATTTTTTAAAACTTAAATGTTTTTTTAATGAAAAATAATACAAGCTGCCAAGCTGAAGAGCAATAAGTATTAGAGTTAAAGGCGTATATAGCAATAATATTTTTTCTTTTAAACACAATGTCAAGAATTAATGTCATTTGTAGTCCTATGTTCCGACATGTTATGGAGGACATAATGTAAGGAGTACATATACATAAGGTCGTAAAGACGAGTTTTCAAAGGCGGGAGGAAGCAGTAACTTTCTATGATGGCATCGATAAGAAGCAATTGAATTATTTAAGACGACCGGGAGAAAGGGAAGTCATTTAGAAAATGGTAGTCCTCGTTTTGAAAATTTATATTCCCTTGCGGTTATGGATGGGAAATATGTGGGGGGAGAACGCTTCTCTTTGGTTAATAATCTCTCTATATCGAGATAGAGGGAGGGGGCAGCACTGCCTTCACTATATAGGTCGGATTACGGTCTTGTCGCTGTTCCATTTGTCGGCACTTCCTTGTTTCCTGCCCCCCAAGAGCACTTTAAGAATAGGCAAAGATGACTAGATCGCTTGCATTTAAAATGAGAATTGAATGTGAATGGCGATAATATGCATTAAAAAATAAATAAATAATTTAAGTTTGAGCTTAGTCTTAAATAATCTTTATTTATTTATTTAATTCTTATTTCCTATATTAGATTCGGGGCACCATCTCTAATCATGCCATAGAGTAAAATAAAAAAAAATTTGTATTTGCTTGCAGATAAGTTAGATGAACAGGTTAGTTATGATGAACAGTTTACCAATGTAAACAAGAGGTAATACCTCAGACAAAGAACAATTCCTCCAGTTTTTTTTTTTCATTAGAAATGAATAGTTTTGTCTGTTTATTTTGAATGGAAAATAAACTTTTATAAAATACACGATTATCACTTTTTTAAAGAGAAAATTATCACCCACTGAAAATCATGAAATGTACTGAGGAAATTGATCTTCGCTAAGGTATTAACTCTTTTGACATTGGTAAACAGTTCATCATACCTAACTTATCAATAAGCAAATAAAAGTTTATTTGTATTGGACTGTGACATGATTTTAGAGATAGAAACAAACACACGTGATGCGATACTTTTGTCCGACAGTTCATATTTTTCGTTTGTTTTCTATTCAAGTGTGTAATATCACAGGTTACGTATACATCTTACCAGTCTTCACATAATACCATAAAAATTCAGTATCAACAAAATAATAAAAAATCAATTTAACCTTCACACACGTTGGCCTATCTCTACTAATCACATACATAAAATTGTGTGAAAGCATATTATGCTTTCGTCCTAGTTTTTAGAATTTTTTTTAATGTAAATACGCAGATAAAAAAAATAAAAATGCTGTGTTTAAAAAAAAAAAAGCAAATATTTCTGATGACAGCCTGACTTAACAGAAATACTTTCACATCAGGAGAAGGGTATTAGTTATAATAAAAAAAAATTAAATTATATCAATTAATTCGTTCACCAATCTTTTACAATCTAAAACTTTGAATATTTTATTTTTTAAGTTTAATAAGACAATTTTTGGTCGCAAATTAATGGTAAACTCTGCACCTATATAATCATATGAAGGGTATTAAATTATCTAAAAATAAAAAAATCATCTAAATCTGACCAGCATTAGCAAAGATACAGTGTATTTTACAAGGACTTAAAGACCGTTCCCTAGATGGAAAGCCGAGTTTGTCCGAAAGCAGACGGGTGCGACCGAACCGCTGGATTTGCTCCCTTCACTTCTACACGCTCTGTTAAATTCTGTATTTAACTTTACCCTTTTAATTTCTTTATGTCGACGTCATTTTTAGAAAAAGGCATCAGAAAACTTTTCTCAAAATAACAATACATTTTTTTAAATTTTATTTTTTATTGTATACAGTAGGAGTTTATTAAGGTGGCAAAAGCTTTATAATTATAATATATTTTTAAGGCTTCTAGCACTGGTTAAGACCAGAGTGACGGCTGAGAGTCGTAAGTAATTGGTGCTTACGTCATCAATAGTCGATTGTTAGACCATTTTACCTTTTTTCGATATGTCGTGAGCGAGAATCGATAGAGGTGGTATTTAAGTTCCACAATAAATTGAAACCTAAATTTAAAATGTTTGGTGCTTCAGCCTTTTTCAAAAACCGACGTCAATATGTATTATTATAATTATTATTTAATTTAAACTAAAAGTCAATGGAAACTCATGTACACTTTTAAAATTTATTTTCAGCTTAAAAACCAAATACAGTGCAAGGAATTACACTACAATTGTTTAAAAAACTATTTTCTTGTAGTTTTGTGAGAGGATATGTGAAAAGGTGCATGCTTCCAAGAATATTTTAAGTAGTATTTCTGTAAACGCTCTAAAATCATTTTGAAATATGGATTATCATTAAAGGGTGGTAGGTTGTATGATGCACGCACTATACTAGACTTTTATTTAACCAATTTCGCAAGCTATCTAATTTTGATCAAAAATTGACGTTGTTCTTCCAGTAAGTCGTAGAGATATTTTTCTATGTGAAAAGCTTGTGAACTATCCTTTCGAGACACGTGCAGTACACGTGTACTCTGGGCCGACAGTAACAAGTAAAGTAGATCCTTGCGGCTGACGTCTGATCCTTGAGGCCGCAGAAGCTGAGCAAGGCCGCCGGTACTAATAGCTACTTGCTCCTCTCCGATTGACTCGTAGCTAAGAAACCTGTCAAGTTGAGTTTGAAGTCCAGTTTTTGCCAGTCAGACCGGTCTGCCACTTACCAGCTTCTGGGAGTTTCCAGTCGATCAGTTACTCCGGCAAACTATTTAATTTCACTTTTATTCTCTAATAAAAAAAAGATGAAAGGATTTTTTTTGTTTTTATTTCAGTATTGAAAATAATGTAGACAACCAAAAAGTTCGCTTGCGATTGTTTTAAGGTGCCTAATGACATAACTTTAATTTCTGACAACTATGAAATTACATCATTCGTTTTAAGATAGATTAACTTCGACAAATGCAAATATAAAATGTATTACTTTTAATATTTTTTAGCTGCGAAGATTTAATTATTTGTACAATTGCTTAGGGCATTTCACTTAGGTGATTTTCGCCCTGTTCTAAATTTACAAAATGTTTTAAGTCTTAAACATTAATTGCAAAAGAAGAAGTGAAATATAGGACGACCATTGTGTAAATTTACTTCGGATGCTACACCCACAAACTATGACGAAATTTTAGGTGCACATTACAAACTGACACAATTCTTAACTGAACAGGAGAAAATCAAATTTTATTTTAAACGGTTTCATCTGTCTAGAGATGGGCAAAATTTATCTACAGATAATGGGTAATAGTTTACGGATCAAATCATCTGTTATTCAATGTACCAAATAAAAGATTACCACATCAACCGTTATTCGTAAATAAGGAATAATTCAAATTAATGCCATCTGTTATCCTAGATTATTATTCAAATGAAAAAGAATTCGACCGATGAAAAATCATTCGACAAATAAATATTGTTCGATAAATATCACTCAAAAATTCAATTCGCAAATACAAAAAAATTAATAGTTTAATTTGAAATATGATTGGTGGAACATTAAATACTAACGATTTTAAGGCCTTGCTCACGTATCGATTTATTTAAACGTTTCTAATTTCTTTGAAATTGAGATCCACCATTATATTTTTGGTGACGTAGTTATTGAAAAAATTATCGATTTTAAGAGTCCGTGCTCTGATATCGATGTAATTAAACTCTTTTGATTTCTTCGATATTGAGGTCCACTATTATGTTTTCGGGGTCGCAGTTTTTTAAAATCAAGGAGAGGATTAAATTTCCTACAATATCCATATAAAATATTTGTAATTACTGTCAACAGACGCCAAGTCATATTGAAATAACAATTTTAGAGACAGAGAAATTATTTCAATATTACTTGACGCCTGTTGAGAATAGTTAAAATATTTTGTATGGATATTGTAGGAAATTTAATATTCTATAAGATTGGTTAGCATGCATTTTTCCTTAGATTTACCTACAATGCACTGGAAACGAGGTACTGAGGAAAATCTGGAGAAAAAAAAATCCACTTTCTCTAAATTTGTTATTTCAATATTTCTTAGCCTCTGTTGAGAGTAATCACTAATATTTTGTATGAAGCTTGTAGGAAATTAAATTATCTACAAGATTTACTATAATGTATTTTGCACTAAAGTCCACTGAAAAATAGTTATTAAGTATATCTAACTTTTTGCTGTTTTTTGCTATTATGAGAGTAATTTCGGCCTAAACGATAAAAAATGTTCTTGAAATCAGACACGTTTTTTGGCCTCAGCTCTCCGGACTATTAATGCTCTGTTCTCCCATTAATGCAATCAGCCATATTTCACATACGTATAAACCAGTAGGAAGTAAAATAATTTTCTTATTCTTTTCTTTAATGTTTCTGAACAATAGACAATGCTTATGCAAATAAATATAATTAGTTAATGTATAAATATTAATTGATAATCTGGAATTCAATGCCTTTTTAGCCTTCTCCCTATACAGCGAATCCTAACCATTTTTAGTCTGTAGTCAAGCTGCTATGTTTTTTTATGTGCATAAAAAAAAGAGATTCTTTTTAATCTAAACTGTAGTTGTATAGTTGTATTTTGTATAGTTTTGAACATTTCAGGATTAGTGATAATTATATTATAATTGCCTTTAAATTTATAATCAATAATGAATTGAAATATTTATTGCATATAAAAAATCTATTTCTTTATAGCATCAATTGGTTGAACCCATGGATGGCATTCCTTGGTATAGTTACTAAACAAATTACGTTTCTATGGTTTTTAGTGGGCACAAATGGTCGACCTAAATATTTTCATATACTGTACATGAAGAAAACAATTTGTAGCACGCTGTATCATTAATACGATTTTTAAAAAATAACAAATAATATATAATGAAAAATCACACAAGTAATGAAAATGGCATTTCAGGAGGAAAATTAAATTAACTAAATTAAATGAAAACCTTTAAGGATATTCGTCTCTTCTAAATGTAAAAGTGAATAAACAAAAAAATCTATTGATAGCGACATCTTTGTAAGTGGAAAACCTTAGCCGCAGTTTTGAAAAGAGATTTGTTAAAAAGTTTTTCTTTGTAATGAAGTGAATAGAAAGATTTCATGTACTTTCAATTGGATTCTGTCTAAAGTTTGTATTCTTATCAATTTAGGTGATTTTAATGTGTTTTTTTTTTGTATTTTTTTAAATATATTTTTTTATATATAGCCTTAGTTTCTCTTCGAAATCAACGATGTATATTACAAAGCATATACAATTTTATTTTATTATTTATTCTATTCATCTTTCAAAAACTAGTTATTATGTAGTAACAATTTTGGCAATATTCAATTTTAACAATTCAGGCAGTAAAAAAACAGAAAAATACAAGATCATACAAATGCAGAACGAAGTCTGCACATCATTCATCAACAGGCCAATAAATACTCAACAACTAGAAACAGATTTTTTTTCATTTATTTTGTTCAATTAATGATGAAATGAAATTTCTCATTACATTTCTCTCTTTTTCAATGGTGGGTAAATTTTCTTTTGGTAGTTAATAGGCTTAAATTGGTCCTAAAATATAATATATATTTTTTTTTATTTACAAGAGTCTAATTTCCTAAAACATCGATAGTTTTCATTAAAATATTCCAGTTTACCTTTCTGAAACCATAACTTTGATTTGAATATACATCGATGTCTTCTCTCAAATACATCGATGTATTGAGGTCCATATGAATTGTTACCGCCGATGTCAACATGGATGTCTTAACTATCGGTGCTCATCCCTGCTAAAGACATACGTGAAAGTAGAGTATATGGTTTGGTGTCACTGGCGTGCACAGGGGGAGGGGTAAGAGGAAGGGATATCCCTCTTTCCCTTGAAATGAACGAACAAATATAAGGTTTGTATTTTAGGTAATGATGTGATGTCTTCTTTCTGTATTTAACCTGATATTTTTTTAAACTTTTCTGATAGTTTTTACTCTTTGTTAGTAACATTTCTTTTTAAAATATAAATATGTAATATCTTCTACATTATGAAACATTCATGTATTTCACTCTTTTTTTTATTTTATTTTTTAATATTCCTTTGTCAAATTTATACAAATACAATTATGAGCATTATTTATGTATTTTATTTAATTGTGATTTCAGTTTCGAAATATATTTTTTTTTCCGAATTTTTTAGCGAAAAATATTTTCCGTTGTCCCAATTTCCCTGTTCGAGTCAACGATGTCATACTCTTCTACATTTTAACCATATTTTTTTTCAAATTAAAAGTATTTTTTAAAATGTAAACACTAACTGAGCTTGCTTCACGAGTGCAAGTACGATTTCACATAGTATATCTATAAACTGTACAGCGACACAACTCACCCAGTGGCTAGAGACTGACTTGGTATAATAGAATGCAACAGTTCACGCGAACCAGTCGTGATGTGTCCATCATCTCCTGGTTTCATGATAATGAAGTTGGTAATTTCTTGAAGCGAAAATAAGGTCATGTTTGTAGCTTGATACACTTCTTCCACCCCTCTTCCGTGATGAATGCTATTAGAATAAATGCTGATGAAAAACTGACCAGGGACTAAACGGAAAATTACATGTAAAGTTGTAGTTTCTTACGAAACTACGGCTGGAGAGTTGCGACAAAGAGAAAGTATGGCGACTGCTGTTCGATTCCTTCATTCCCACAACAGTACATACTAATGCTGCTTTTTAGTACTTTGAAAATTGTTATTAAATTCTATTTATGAGTCGAATGAATATCTCAAAAGAATTAAAATAACGAAACCCTTATAACATTGGAAAGGTAGATGTATTTATGAACATAAAATAATGAAACAATAATAGATTGATGTTAAAATTTAGAATTATGTACTCGCCATATTATGTACAATAGTCATGTGTTATCCCAAGAGTATATCCTGCGTATTTGCATTATTATTTTTTGATAAAATTATCTTTGATATGAGTAGATTCCAGCTGACTCCGTTTGCAACATTCGTTCAGAAAATAAACACGTGTATGTATGTAAAAACGTGCTAACCAAGTCTGTGCGTTTTCCCCTTTCAATTCCATAAACTGCTTTGTAAGTCAAAACAACAGTATACATTTTCATGTTTTTTTTCTCTTTTTTTTATTTTGTTCAAATTAATTATATTTCTCGATAAAAAAAAACTTATTTATTTGCTTATTTATTTTACTGCTTATTTATTTTGCTTATTATATTAAGTGATCTGTATTTTGTTGTTTTATAGCCAGATAACGTTACTGTTTTATTTGTTCATTCAGAGAATTTATTTGTTATTCTTAAGGGACCTAGTCCCAGAATAAAGTTCTTTTATCTGTCTATCTATCTATCTAAGGGCTTCAGTAATCTTAATTAAGTGAAATTATATTAAGGTACAATCGAAAATAGTTTGAATAGTAACGTAGTCTTAGGAATATTGTATAAGTACGGAACTTTAAAAAAAAAAATTGAAATTAGAGGTACCTAAAATCGTAAAGTAATTGAATATTTGGAAACTTTTTTTTATTATAGAATTACGCTTCTCCATCTGGGAGTGTTAGAACTGGAAAATTTTAGTGTCATTTTTAAACGCTTATAGCTTTGTTTTGAGAAAGCAAGAGTTGGTATCATTTAACAGAGAAAATGTGCCATGAGAGACATCAAAGATAATATTTTATTTTAACTTAAGACAGAAGTGCAATAAGCGTGTAAAGTAGACCAATTTTGAGTGTGAGTTGATAGCGTCACCGCTCCCAGCACACCGAGCAGTGATAAGCGGTGACGTGTGTGCTCGTCGGGCACAAATAGGTCGTATTTTTCGAGATAAAAAACGAATATTGATTTGAATAAATAACCAATAGATTATTTATTATCTTATAATAATACATAAACTAACGTTCAATGAATAAAATTTATTTCAGCTGTAACATGATTTTTTTTTTTGCTCCAAAATAGGCACTCAAGTAATTGAACACCTTTAAAAACCTGTGGGTGTGTGATAGACACAACCTCTGTCAGATTTTTTCTTCATAGGTAGTTAAGCAAGTAATTTAAATTGTTAATTTTCCTTATCTCTTCATTTATTAGAAGTCTTACGGAAACTGGTAGCTATCGTGAATTGTTCGAACATTTGGAAGCGTTCCAAGGTTACGCTTTTCTTTATCACATACTTAAAATTAAAAGGATTAGAGTAAACGTGGAAGCTTTGTGCTAATAGCTGGTGCTAATAGTAGGGCGAAGCCTACTTCAATTCTAGAGGAGCCCGGAATGAAGCTTGCTAAGAAATTACCAGCTCATAATTTTAGTTCCACCCCTAACTGAATCAAATTAATCTAAATCAAAATATTTATAGAAGTTTTCTACCTCTTGAAATAAGCTCATTTCTCTGGAATATGTATTAGTGGACATCCAATTACTTTAATGTAAAATACCATTTAAGAATATCTTCCCGCTGGAGCTAGATTTTTTATGGTTTATATAAATTTGTCAATTCGAGCCTGACGTAATCAGTCACTCCATAATTTTTTTTCCATTAGTTTCGAAGTAAAAGGAGAAACAATTAATACACATAGAATATAAAACTCATGTATACAACTTCTAGGAGCTGTAAAATGAAAAAGAAATCTCTGATATTACATAATATTTGTAATATGACAGGGACTTCGTCATAGCGAGTAGGGGAGGAACAGAGAATGCTTCACCACTTCCACTCTCCTAATTTGAAAATTAAAAAAGTTGGGAAATTTGTGATTTGAGAACCTACTTCAAATTGCGAAAACTGTGATAAAATATTTTACTTAAAGAATTACTAAAATTTAAAACCAAAACCAATACTTTAGTTAGGACATTGGAATTTGATATATTCTGTCTACTCTGTGTATCTATTTTTTGAATAGAAAAAATAAATGATTGTTGTCAAGTATCAAAATTTTGTGAGTGAAAGTATCGACACGGGTAAGTGAAAAGTTCAATTCACTAAGAGCTGGGTTTTGGAAAATCAAAACTTTCCACAACTGGAAAAATTAAAATATTTAATATAATTTCAGATTTTGCCCTATCTCAATAAAATATAGCAACGTCCCAGAGTACAGACTCTATTAGTCTGTTAGTTTCCTATTCCGAGATACAGTAGTTACAATCAATATCATTTTTTTAAAATATTAAGTTAATTAAAATAAATTTTTCATTATTAGATATATAAAAACAGTTGCACTTAAATGTTTTGTAATGGTGGAAGAATAAGTATATTTAAAATATTATAACTATAACCATAAATGTTTTAGATTGTTAATTATTTTTATTTATTTAGATTAATGTTTGATACCATTAAAATACATTACTAAATAGGATAAATAATGAAGGATAATGAAAATTCTATATCATTAATTATTGAATAATCACAGACTGAGTTCAATTATAATTTAACTGAGTCCATAATTTTATTTTATTTTTTGTCCCGATTAATTTTTTTTTCTTTTGAGACAGAAATTAAAGTTTTACTGAGAGATGATACGAATTTGTGAAACTTTTACTTAGAAATGATAGGATGATCTGCCACATTCAAGGGCGATAGGTATTATGGCTGTGAGAAACCATTCATACCATACATACAAAGCTTAAAAAAAATAATAAGTAAGAAAAAAACAAAAATAATGAAAATGACATAAAAAGAAATTACAAAATAATTTTTAAAAAATGTACATGGCAATGGAAATATATAGATAGTTAAATATTAGCAAAATAACAACCAAGATTAGGAATATTTATGTTGAGTAAAAATCAAATAAATTATCATGAACACATTCATACCTATTTCAATATTCACAGTCTGGCCAGTGAACTCCGAACCAAGCTTTACCCCGTTATTGACTGGTATTGAAAGCCAGTGGAGGTCTGAGGGCATTAGAGCCCCAGACGCTCAGGACATAAGTGGAGAAGCTGACCATTGCAAGGACTCCAAAAGCATATTTACAAAAGGTCTTGGGGCCACTGCCGTTACAGCCTTCGAAGAGTGTTATAGGAATGGTTGGAGGATTGTGCTAAGGGGTTAGCGTGATGATTAAGGTTCTGATGAAAGAAGAAGAACTTGTATGGAATAAAGTCAAGAACACATGGGATATTGAGGTGTCAGGTCTTGTTTGTACCATAATATGGGGCATTGACTATTGTTCGGAGGATATAGACTGAAAGGATTGGATAAGTTTAGTTGTCGAAAATTTTACTGTCCCCCACAGTTCAAGTCTGTTGGTCTAAATACGTTTCAGAACGGTCTTGTAGTTTAATAGTTTGTTGCTAACTGAAAAATGAGATGTCCTGTTCAGTAGTCTGTATAATTGCCCAAATCGGCGATTAAGTTCTTGTCTTTTAAGTCTAGTATGTGGTTTCTATGTTAATCTTTTGTCACTTAGGAAGCCAAGGTACCAAACTAAATATTAAAAAAAAAATTTTTTTTGATGCACAACCTTTAAGAATTAATTGTAAATTTAATTAAACATTATATTATAATACAAAATTAAAAATATGAAAATTACGGAGGTGAAAGAAAAAGTCGAGACCCCTAAAAGACACATCTCTAAGACCGATTCAATTACAAATTTTCAACCCTCTAACTCAATTTGATGGGACTATAGAGGTGTGAGAAACCTTAAGAACTGCGAAAAGCAGGTTATATAATAACAGTGTCCGAAATTTTGACTTAAATTTACTCCCACTTACACCGTATTGTTCTGCTTAGAAAACAACCATGCGTACCGAATTTAAGCTCATTTCATCCCAAGGGGAACCTCAAACTGTTTTCTAGGAGCTATGAAACGAATTTCCGATGTGCCCCCACCTACCCCCGATAACCTTCGATACAGTGCAAAGTTCTATTATTTTCGTGAAAAATACGACTAAAAAGTAAAATTTCCATTAGAACACTTGTACAATAATTTTAAAAATAAAAGCGTTTAAAAATAAACATGACTAAAAAGCCTAATAACCGCATCTTTGCAAATATTGGTCCGATTTGGACGATTTTTATTTGTATGCAGAGAATTTAATTTCCAGTTTTCGACCCTGTAACTCAATTTAGAGGTGCGCAAAACCGCAATAAACCCAGGAAAAACGGGGAAATGAATGAGAGAAAAGTCGAGACCCCCGGAAAGCTCTTCTCTAACACCAACTCAATTCATATACAAATTTTCAACACTAACTGAATGAGAGGTTGTCTTAAAAGCGCGAAATTTCAAATGAACAGAATTTATGCTTAATCCAAATTAATACATTAATACTTAAGCCAAAGGGGCCATTGGAAGTACCCAGTACCCAAATGCAGCGGTATATAGGGCAGTGTTGTAGGTGTATATTGCATATATATATATATATATATATATATATATATATATATATATATATATATATATACATATATATGTATATATATATGTATATATATATATATATATATATATATTTTTTTTTTTCGGTTGGCATCATAGACCATGGAGATCTTTGGCCGCGCGATGTGGTATTCATACAGACATGTATAGCTTGCGGGAGAACAGACAGCCTGGAGGGGGTCACCCAACCTCGCGTTGCTACGAACCATGGTTTCCATGGTGCAGCGGCAGGCTATCCATAGCTCCATAACCGGCCCCTTTGGGACCAATTCGGCAGTGTCCTTCCCACCGATTCACTAATTCCCACAAACCGGTCAAGATCCACGGATTATGGCTGTTCGGAGTCAGCAGGCGCACGAGGATCTATATTTCTTTCCCCGAAGCAGACCGTCCATGGACCGAATCTCCGGGCGGCCATTTTACCTCCTCGAAGACCACACCACGATTCTCAATTTAGGTACATGGGGTAGGGTCATCACTCCTACAATCGGCCTATGTGAGTTGCCTCCAGTAGGCTGACGAGTCTCACATACCCGGGGGGAAGGGTGATAAATTGCTTGAATTATTAATTTAATTAAATTAAATTACAGCAATGCCGATACCGGGATTCGAACTCACAACCTTTGGGTCTGTGAGTAGGAGCACTTTTGCAAGCGCACTAAACCGCTCGACCACCCCTACCTCCTATATATATATATATATATATATATATATATATATATATATATATATATATATATATATCACATATCAGACATCTCCGAATCTACCATAATCGTGTTGTAGGGGTTACGAAACGGTTAGGAAACGCATCCATTCACCTCCAATGACCTTCAATACAGTCCAATAGTTATTTTTCATCATTTTTGGCGAAAATACGACTAAAGTATGATTTAAGAATTTTTCCAAACCATTAAATTAGTCAACATTATATACACATTAAAATATTTAGACGGCATTATTCCTTCACGTTATGCGTTCAATTTTCACAAGCGTATTAGCAGCAGTATTATTATGATTTGTTTCTCGTTCCTGTGTTGAACTGCGAAAGAAAATTTTGTTTACATAATAGTACATGTTTTATGAGCAATAGAACTATCTATTTTACAATGGCTTACATTTTTAGTCAGAGATTTTACAAAACATATGCAAAAGAGAAAATATTTTTGTCTATAAATACAGATTAGAGATTAAATCGTCTTTAAGCTAATTCACATGTAAAGATAAATAAGGTTTTTAGCTAACCCACCCTAAAAAGTAAATAATTTTTGCATGGGATTGAATTTCTATTATTCAAAGTTTTTAATAACCCTAAATTATTTCCGTGAACTGATTATGAATTTCCTTCTATTTTTCATTTGAAATTTATTTTTCATTGAATTTGATTCCAAAATATTAATATTCCGATTTAACTGGAAATATTTTCCATATATATTTATTTTCCATATTCTCTGTATTTCCATATATACTTCAAATAATTTATGAGGGAGTTTAATTATTTTTATTTTTCATTTTCATTTCGGAATGATCGGGGATGAAAATATTTTATTTTGAATATATATATATATATATATATATATATATATATATATATATATATATATATATATATATATATATATATATATATTCAGAAATGAAAATGTAAAATTAAAATAATTAAACTCCCTCCTAAATTATTTGAAGTATATATGGAAATACAGTGAATATGGAAAATAAATATATATGGAAAATATTTCCAGTTAAATCGGAATATTAATATTTTGGAATCAAATTCAATGAAAAATAAATTTCAAATGAAAAATAGGAGGAAATTCATAATCAGTTCACGGAAATAATTTAGGGATGTTCTGATGCCTCTGCCTGATATTTCACAATTTAGATATAATTCATCAATTAATATGTGTCAGTACATTTTTTTAATACTCGTGTTTTTATGATGTTTTACTTATCTATACACAAATTCACAAACTGATTATTTATTTGTGATTCAAATAAGTTTTTATTTACATGTTAGGTATGCAAGTTACATATTTAGTTAATTGCATATATATAACCATTTATATAATATTCTCATTCACACTCCCACCTTTTGTTCTAACCATTACATATATACACCTACCTCTTTAGGGTTATTTTAATTACTTGTTATTGTTTAATTTATTTCCTGAATATGAATAACTTCATGTGCTTTATTTAGTTTGTCAGATTTTATTTTATTTCATATCTATTTCATTTCACTTATGTTCTCATTTCTTAAGAGTTTTCACTTATCATTAAGAAATTTTTCTGGTGGGCCAAAAAGGTGACATATTTTAAATATAATCATCTTAATGCGAGTTTTATTTTTATGATCGTCCAACCGTCATATATTTGAGGATGTTTGCAACTAAAGTCACGATTTTCATAAATAATGATAAATATTTAAGTATTGAATCACACATTATTTTATTTTTTGTATTTATTAATTTTCTAATACGATAAATTCAATTTTTTTGTTCGGTCGTGAGACTACAATATTGTTTAGTTCATACACTTTTATTTCATTAATTTTAATGTTTCTGTTGTACGAACAAGTGAACAAAAAATTAACCTATGATTTTTTTTTTAAAGTAGTATCAAGTAATTATGACGAAATATTATGACTTTTAAACATGATAACAGCGATAAAAGTTCAATTATCGCCGATGAGATCTCAAGTGTCAAGGAACTCGGTTTTTAATTAATTTAATAATTCCTCTGCCTTAATGATAAAATTCAGCAAGGCTCAGTGTCTAGGCTGCGAATTACATCGGATCATTAAAATAAGAATAAATGAGATACCCGTTAGCTTTTATATTCGATCCCTCCGAAATGAGTACTTCATTTTTTGATTGCGTATTGAATATTAATTTAGCCTGAAATTGTAGTTAATAGCATGCCATTAAGAAGAAGGTGATATTGAAATGGGTTGTACCGGATTGTTTCGAACTTCCTTTTTTTATCAAACGGTACTAGTAATTAAATTCTGTAGTTGATTAATTTAAACTATGTGTGGTGTGGTCGATATTTATACCATCAGATGATTCAATATAGGAGTTTTTTTTTTAATTAGAAAACAAAAACTGTTTATGAAAATATATTGTTTTAGACCCATTTATTCCTTAGAAATTCAGAACCTCTTAGCAAGTATCTCTTAGAAAGTATTGAAATCGCTCAATACCCCATTCACACTAATTAACTAATACGATACATAATACTATATCCGAAGTTATGATACAAGATTACTTTTGATGTTCCTCTGAGTTCCGATTTAGGATACTCGTTGTGGAATACGAGCAATTCTTGTTGTGGAGTAAGACATCACCTGACATCCAAAAATCTGTTGTATTGGAGTGTAATTTGACTCCAGAATAGTTTTTATTCCTTATCAGCCTCCGCTAGTTGTTCCGATCTTGAGTAGCTGCCTTCTAGTTTCGGATCATAAGCAGGTGTCTTACAACACTTGCCACGCCGTCCTCCCAACGTTCCATACAAACGTTCATTTACGTTTTTTTGGTGATTTTCGTGTCTTCCATTATCATCATAGGTCCAGCCCACCTAAGCCTTCCTGGATGTAAAACCGTGATTATATCTGTATCGATCATGAGGAAACTTTGTCTGTCTTCTCTATTCTCTCTCATCGCAGATTTGGCCATAGATAATGCGGAGGATTTTGCGCTCATGAACTAATAAGTCCTGATCTGTTTTCTTGGCTCAAAAGAAAGGCCCATGTCTCAAAGCGGTAAATTAGGACAGATTACGCGAGATGTTTTATATTGAAGAAGTTTCGCAAGGATGCTGCCCTTAAAACGCCACTTTGAAGCACCTTTTGAAAGCAAGACCATACAATTGGTCTTGCTTTCATCAATCACAAGTTAAATTCTTCTAGCTGGACGTTCAAGAGCAAGAAAAGCATCTGAGGCGGCTCGGAGGGATCTTCCAATTATGTGCAGATAGTCTGCATATTCAAGGATCTGTACAGCTCTATTAAATATATACTGTCTCTCACCTCTTTCTCTAGAGCAATAAAGAGGGGGCAGGCAATGGCATCTCCTATAAGTACACCTTCTCATAATGAAACTCCCGAGACAGATCAGTCTGGATCGTAACCATAAATTTAACCTCTCCCATTATCATTCGGCATAGTCTTTCTAATTTATCTAGTATATCCAAATCTACAAGATCATTGTACAGTTTATGGCTGTCTATACTATCAAAGGTATCTTTATAGTCTATGAATAGATGATGGTTCGCTATTTTGTGTTCTCTGCCCTTTTGAAAACTCTGACGGAGTGTGAAAATTTGGTCTGTAGTGGATATGTTCACTCCAGATGCCGAGAAAATCACCACATTCCTGATTAGGTGGAGCATTTGCTTGGCTTTCGTTGTTCCCTGCCAAAAAAGTCTGAAAATGGTTTCGCCATCTTTCAACAATAAAGGATTTCTCAGTGCCATCAACATCTATACAAGCAAATGCTCTAGACTTAAACATGTTTCTGTCTAGGGTGATTTTATGGTAAATTTTCCGGTTCTCATTCGTGTCTTCTAAAATTTGTAGATCCTGTAATTGCTTTTTCTTTCCCCTTCCTTGATTAGCCGCATTGCCATCTAGTTAGGCGCATGCATTTATGTTCTCTCTTATGTGGAAAAAAGAGCACCAACTCTCAAGAGTTTCTTAAAGCTTCAAAGTTTATCGATCGTTACCCATTTTCATTGCTTGCTTCATTCAGGCTATTCTAACCAATTGTTGGGGAGTAAATTGTTTTTCTACGCATTTTAGGATTCACATCGCCAGCTATTACTTTAACATCATATAAAGGGCACTCGTCTAGGGTTTTCTCCAACAGAGCTAAGAAGTCATCATTTTCTGTGTCCACGGTGGCGTCAATAGGAGCATGTGTGCTCACGATGGAGATGTTCTTGAATTAACCTTTAAGTCTAAGATGGCATATATGGGCTAATGGGCTTGAATTCGATCACTAGCCCTCTAAAACGCCTAGGGACAATAAATCTAGTGCCATATTGGTGCAACCTTTCGTGGCAGCTATAATTGGCCATGTGGTTTCAGTTTTTCTAAGACCCCATTCTGTGTCCACCGGATCTTCTGTATGGCACCAGTATCTATTTTATATGTGTCCAGTTTTTCTAGGAGCAATCCCAGCGCTACGGGTCGATGTAGACTGAGGTTCCAAAGTCCAAGTTTAAAATTCACCTGGTGGTTTATGTCTTTTGTTTAGTTTAGTGATAGGAACAAGTGCAGACTGACCCCTCCCCCGGATCCAATCGGACCTCTGTGGAATACTTTTTGTCAAAACTTCCATTTATAGCAATTGCTGTTTGGCTGAGAAGCTAATTGGCATCATTATTGTGCTTATTTATTACAGAATATAAGTAGTGAGCTCAACCTCTAACCCTCCTCCTTTATTCTGGAACAGGCCTTGAGTTGAGACACCGGAGTTCCACCAAGGCACGGATGGTGTTATTATATAATTTTACTAAACTTAAATTATAGAGAAGATAATTGTTGGCGGGGAAGATTGGTGGCGTGGATAATGCTATGGAGGGTCACAAAATTTTACCTGAGAGATATAACCAGCAGGACTTCTTCCAAATGTTCTTAATTTTCTATTCCGATAAAAAAGAAAGAAATTATATGTATTTTATATAAATAAGAAATCTATTGAATAAGTGATTATTTTACTTCACATTCTAGACTTTAATAATTCCTCACAACCTTAATTTTGGTTGCAATAACGCACGCTATTTTTATTTCTTTTTTTGTAGTAGTAACTCTTTTATCCACATATAACAAGGTAGACTCCATTCCGAACCAAGCACAATCCGGAGTACCTAATATTTTGCAATGTATTCAGAATACAGGAATGGAAGGAAATATTTTCGATTAAGAAGGTAGTAATTAAATAATGGAAAACTTAAGTAGTTGCCACGTAATTTATTCAATATTGACATAAATAGTTTTCAGTTTCGAAACGTCGACTTGTGAGACCCTGTCTTGCGAGCTTAATCAGCCATAACGATAAGGAATCGTAAAAATAAGGCAGAGGCTCTCCCGGCAAGATACAATAAAACCAGCAGCCAAGGACAAGGGACAATAGAAAATTTTTTCAAAGGACTCTATGCCGAGGGAAGGAACACTCCTAGCTAAAAAAGATCCACCAATAGGAAGGTCCAAAAGGAGAGTGGGAGCCAAATGTATAAAAAATAGTTTTTTTCAAGAAGGAGGAAGGGAAAGAGGGAGAATGGGAATGCGACAAGGAAGGATAGGCAGTTAGAGCTAGTGAAATAGTGAAATTCTGAGTGTAGAAGCAGAGGGTCCAGCTGAGCAGTCCATCCCAGACGCAGTCAGTGAGTCTGGCAGGCAGAGCAGAAGACCGCAGCGAGGAGACAACCAGACCATCAAGCGGCAAATCGGAAAGTACCCGAGTCGACGAAGGCAACAATAAGATAAATCATAGTCCCTTCATTCAATGTGTTCATTATTGTTCATTATTGCACCATAATAAAATTTTAATAAGTTAGAACCAGTATTCTCAAATACAGATGTTAAAGTCAGTAGGTTTTTGTAATGAGAGTAATTTAGGTTGTGAATTATTAAACCAACAGTTTCCTCTGCAAATAAAGTAAGATCTTCTATCAAAATCTATTATTATATTTACCCCGCATACCATCATATACCATCAGTTAAGTGAAACAGAAACCCTTAGAAAGGATCTCCAATGGTATTTATAATATTCCAACTTAGTGACCATAGCAAGGGGGTCTGTGGTCTCTAGCATTTTAAGTTAGCGTAACTAAATAATCAAGTTGATTGATCAATTCGCTTCTGGAACCGATACAAATGCAGAGTACATTAAAGAAATAAAATAAGTAAATGCGGTTACTTGAACCCCCACCTGCCTTAGAAAAGCAGATTTCCAGAAAAATAGTAATTTATAGAGTCCATTTCACGAGTGACCCCGAAATGTATAACCTAAGCTAAGATTACAAGAAAAATAGACGAAGCTAGTGTAATAAGATGAGGAAACAAAGAATTTAAAATGAGATTTAGTAAATTAAGATAACTCTTGATGACACATTTGCCCTCTTTCTGAAACAAAGGATTCTTTAATGATCCAGATTTTGTGAAATATACCATTATCAAGTTTATTCCTATTATTTAATATAATAGTTATATAAAGCTCATTTATGTTATCATTTCGCGTAAATGTTACTGATCCGTGGTTTCATGTAAGTTTCAAACTACCGTGACGTTTAATAAGAACGTAATAATCTGTTCAGTGACTGATGACGCTGAGAAAGGGTAACTTCAACGGTGATAATAAATGGATTAAGTTTTGTCCTACTCCAATAAGGTAGTTTCTCTCAAGATAAACATTTTCGTTGGTATCCTTATAAATTAATGGACCAATTAATAAATTTTGTCTTTCTTAAACGTTCTTACCTCATGAATCATGAATATTGGAATAAATTGTTGTTCATTAATTACAAATAATTTTTAAGGCATACTTGAGCAGAATATTTCTCTATAAAATTAACATTGGAACACATTGTTGTATTACACAATGAATGCTTATCTTTCCTTAACCACTTTTCTCACTAATCACAATTTACAATAACTACATATTTACTAAAAAACATCTTTTTCGTTAATAATTAATTGCGTCCAAATTTCAAAATTATAAATTTTACATGGATCAAAACAGACATTATATATTACGAAGATACTTATATAGATAATACTACTATACCGATTGAAGAAGCCTTGCCTCACTTCCGTGCTTAGCGACATTGCTATAAAAGAAGTTCAGCATTTCCAATATCTTCTGTCACATTGTCGAATTGCAAACAGCCACCACACTAAAGCTGCATGGAATGAAAGTTCGCTCCAAGTGGACAAAATTACAAGCTAAGTCAATAATAGATACTGCAGGATCATGGAATACAAAATCGATGCCTAGGAAAGAACTTACGATGACAAGCTTACTAAGCGATCACTCGAAACTTATTGGTACTTGGTGGAAGGTAAACCACTTCCAGAAAGTACCAATTGACAGCAGAAGCTAGCCATTATGAAGTAAGAGATGGTAAACTACTGCTAAGAAAACATAAAGAAATATCGAAATTGAAAAGCTGGAAAAAATTATAAAAAGAGATGCTCGTTTTCGCTATCAATGAAAAAGTATTTAAGAGACAGTCCATATGTTGTTTTCAACAATCAATAATTTTATTTTGATTTTCATTATTTAATTTTATTTCTATGAATTTCAAAATCAATTACTCTACTTGTTTTTATGTAAATTGTTTTTTTATTATAAATCAATGGTTATCTTGTTGGAGATTTATTTATTAAAAAACACAGCCTAGAAGAGGTAAGATACGGTCTCAGGCATTATGTCACTGCGTACCACTTCCATTTTTCAGATAACTGGGCGTACAGAGGTACGCCACATATCTAAATATCAAAATATGTACGCCACATATTTATACGCCACATAGAGATGTGATCTTAAAATATTAGTATTAAGTTTGTTGGTTATCTAACAAAAAAAAAACAACAAAATATCTCACAGTAAAGTTGCTTAAGAAAATAATAAATTAAGAATAATGTTCAAAAGTCCGTAATAAAAAGTTGAATTTCGCAATAACAACAGCAACAGTAAGATTCGCGTAAGACCAAAATATCTTCAAACAAAAGTGTAATATCAAAAGTATGAAATTAAAAAAAAAAAGCATCAATATTTTTAGGGGTAATCATGCTGGAAGCATTTGGCGTGTTAAAAGATGATTTTATCTAAGACCACCAGTGGTACGCGTACCACGGTTCGGAAACCTCCGACATATAATAAAAGTAAGTTGGCAATAAGTTATTTTTTATGTTATATTTCATTTAAGCAGATTTAATTAAAATGACAGCCATAATAAATTGTAGATTTTCTTATTCACAAGTTTTAACTAGATATCTAGGAACAGAAGCTTCTAATAAGTGACTGTGTTAGCTTTGTTTAGTTAGTTGTCCCGAAAATCGAACTGGTTTGTATTTTGTAATTTTCAAATGTATTATCATTGACAATATCACTTTTTACAGTCCTTCGAAACTACTTGTAGCAGCATTTAATGATGATTAAAAATAAGTCTTGACTATAGTATAATTATTTTAAAATCATTAAACTGTTGTGTCTAACGATTGAAAAGTGATACGCTGTTAGTTGTTACACAACAACACTCCGATAAGAAACGAAAACAAAACCATTCATTCAAAACAAACTTCGCAGCACGTCGCAAGGAAAATATTATTTCATGCCATGTTTAAAATTTATTTTATTCATCTTTTTCCGCTTTAAATGAGCCGAGAGAAATTGAGTATTTTTTTGGAAACAAATATTATTAAATATAATCAGAATCAGCACCACAGCTGCACGAAGTAATTACAATCTACCAGAGAGACATCCAATGACGTCAGAAATAGTTGCTTCATCTCGGAGCCCATTACGATCATTCCAAGACCCGGGTTTTGTTTCTGTTTTGACTTTTTTGTAACTGCATCGGACACCTAACCAATCCCCTGGGCCCTACGGGCACGTACTAAATGCCCTCTGACAATAGCTGTCATTACAGGCAACCTATCTCTTAGCGCTCTCTCGTCGTTCTCGGTAATAAACAGTAAACGGGAGGCTGTCTAGAAAAGAGGACTCGAAAATGAATTGGAGGTTGTCAATCGATGTAAAAAAGAGATTGGTCTACTACGATTTTTGATGGGCGGCGTCAGGTTGACAGCAAACACGCGACGCATGCTCGGTTCTCTAATTGAATAAAGACCTACATCACTCGGTATTTATTGGTTTATAAAAGGGTTGTATATGGACTTAAAGTCAAAACATAAATACATAGAAATACGGGCAATGATGTCAACGCTTCTTAGCTGGGACAACTAGGACCAGATTATAATGTATAAATTTAAAAAAAATTATATCTACTTCATACCTACATGTAAAACCAGATTAGTCAAAATCAGTATATTTTTTTTATTCTCAAGATAACACCTAAAACCTAATTATTTAGTTTAATTTCTTTAGTATTACGTCAATCATATATTTTTTTTTCTCATTATACCTAAACACAAATCTAGTTTTTCCAATTGCAACAGATATATTTTAACTAAAATATTGTAACTAAAATATTATAACTATAAAGGTCTTTTATGCTTCAGCCTCTTTTTATTATATTTTATTATTACTAAATCTTACTACACCCGTGTCAGAATGATGATCACTATCAAAAAGGGTTAAAAATAGATCCGTGTTGTATGCCATCAGTATTTTAAAAATTCAACAACCGAAATTGGCAATCATTTATTTACATAGCGTGCCGAAGGAGAACTGTTTATAGCCGATAATCAATTTTGATGTACATTGGTTAATATTACTCCGGCACGACCGTTCATTAACAAATGTCGTCATTGAGACTTATTTTAGCAGTAAGCTATTGTTATGACAGTTGATAAAATAATTTTACAGTTTCCTCGTAAAAAGTATATTTTTAATATTATAATAAAATAATCATAACAATGAAAACAGGGAAATCCAGTGAATAGAAAAACATTTAAATTTTTATTTAATTAAAAAAATTTTATTTTTATTTAAAATATTTAAAAAAATTTAACTGTTACGTACATCCAACATTTTTACATATGCCAACCGTGTAAATACTGAACAAAAATTGTATCATTACAAAAGATTTTATAATAAACAACAAGGACAGCCTGAGAGTTATGCAGAGTACACAACAGTATTCATAGGCAAGCGAATAAATGCTAAATGAATATTGTCATCTTTTTGAACTAAAATGGTATCTTTGGATGAATTTCTTATTCATGTCACGCTTATGATCCATCTTCGATCATTTATCCATCACAGTTATACACTGAAATATTTCTAGATCTACATAAACTAATTATTATTATTATTATATATATGTATATATATATATATATATATATATATATATATATATATATATATATATATATATATATGTGTATATTATTTTATATATTTTTTTTATTTTATATATATAAAATATATGTAAAAAACCATTTTTTTGTGTGTTTTTTTTTTTCTGTTTCATATAAGTTTCTAAATTCAAACAGTTATTCGCACAACATTAAAAAACTATTTAAGAACATAATGTTAAATTATATTTCGAATATGAAAAAAGAGAATGTACTGCGTTATTTTGATACACTCTCTCCAGTATCATCTGGCTTTACTGTGAATTTGATTAATTTGTTTGTTGATTGAATTTTTTGGTTAATTAAAGTATTATTGTGAAAAATGAAATATTTTAAAAAATATTATACAAAACCAAAACATATCGTCGGTTTTTCAAAATTACGAATGCAGTTCAGTTAGAAGAAAACAAAAAGAACTAAGAATCTAAAAACTAAGGTATATATAAAAAAACAAAAAACAAAGTTTAATGAACAAAAATTCTATTTTAAGTAATTTTTTGTTATCAATTCGCTTTGTGCCCATTCTGTTTTCTGTATTTTTCGTTTACTGTATAAATGACTTTCTTTTTTCTTTTCCTTTTTTTCCAATCTTCTGACGATTAATATTAACGCTTGTCTCTGTGAATTATTTTGGTGATGAGTGAGTATCTTCTTGAAAATTTACGATCTTCTGTTCAAACGTAATTGGGCTGTTAATTAATAAATTAATAATAATAATTTATATGAATATGGAGAAACCTTGGGACTGTTATTTATTGTATGACATTCCATTTTATATCAACAATCAACAACGAGCATCATGACTGCAACAACTGAAAGGTCGATTTTCACGTATTTTTTTTTTCCTCAAAATGCGAGCGGATTTCGGAAAAAGGATTCCCCAAGCCCACTTAGGAAGGAGTATCCTACAATCGTGCCCTTTATTTTTTCTCGAAGAGTCGGTGTATCGCAGCTAAAGGTATAATAACACTCCTCTTTCGTTGCCCAGTCAACCTCATGATTCCATACAATATTGAGACAATGACATCGGATTAAAAACCCAGTGAACAGTTAAGATAGCATTGTGTAGCGGAGAGGACTCAAGGACCGCAGCGCAACTGGAGCATGAATCGGCCGATATCGTCCATCTGCCCCGGTATTAGCCTCCATTAGCCGCTTTATTACTTTGTTAACTTTATTCAAATGCAATAATTATATAATAAACAAATATAAACTCTAAAATAATTAAATGTTTCAAAATAATTCATGTTTTACTGGATGTTAAAGAAATCTGAATTTTTTTAGGGTCTTGACCGTTTTTATTGTCGAACATTACAATCAGCCACAATAAGACGAAATTATTTGAATGGAATAAAAGTCATTGATGCATCTATTTTATACCTACTGTACGACCAGACGAAATGAAATAAACCAAATAATAATAATTAAAAAAAAATAGAATCAATGTAAAACAACATAAACACAGCCATACTTATGCACGTATAATGTTTATACTCTGCCAAGGAAATACCGAACTTGTCTCGCCACTTATGGAGGACAATACAGGACTCCAGGAGATTCCAGCGTTTCTCTCTTAATCACGTCACAAATAGTAATGTAAGTCAGTGATGGCTAAATGATGCAATGGCCACAGACACTCAGGTCTAAAAATCTGAACTAAAATTGTTATTTTTGAGTTGTTTCTTTCTTTTTAAGGAAATTTAAATGAAAGACTTATTAGTATGATCAGGAATGCTATATTATTGTATAGTCTATTTATATATAATCATGTTAGTAAACTCTGAGCGGAGTGAATTTCCTTGTGAAACGTTTCTTCAACGACTCTTCAGTTGGTGTTTAGCTCTCCTGTTTGGTGTTCTCTTAAGCTAAAATGGATCTCATTCCTTTGTTGGATGATCTTTCTAGTTTGACTCTTCGTCAATAAAAAAAATTTTCGCTGGCAATGTAATGTTCAGATAACTTAAAAACTAATTTAATAATTGAGAATAGAAATAATTAACTTTTTTTCAACTTCCATTCCTTCTGCAGCTCTGAAATTCAAGTCCGATGACAAAAATTGGAAATTCAAAATATTTAGATTTTATCTTATTCCTATAGTTCAGATCTAATCCCAGGATAGAGCGGTATTACCGATCTGTGATCATTGTCATTCAAGTTAATTCCTTATAATGTTAGACAAGGATGCAAAATGCTTCACGACAATAGCTTAACAGTTTGTTTAAGTCCAAACGATTTACAGTAGGTGTTGCTAAGAGAATTTCAAACCAGATAAGGCTGCGAGAGCAGCCAAGTGAGAAGTTCGTTGACGGCTTGAGTGCTAATGAACGGTAAACAGCTGTTTCCTGTGCTCGGACCAGTTCTCGATATCAGTCTCAACTGCTACAGGCCCCAATTACAAGCTACTAAACGATATTATTAATAAATGTTACCCTAATATAGTAGTTCAGTAATAAAGTAAGACATGCGAAGAAAAGTAAGTGATTTAGATTGCACTGGCTGTGGCCCAGATTCGGCGGCAGGAAGTGGCACCGACCGGATGAAGACGCCGTTAGCTCACTGTCTGCCTCGTGATGAGTCCTCTCCTATAGCAACGAACTCACTTTGGAGTTCTATACTAATCTGTGAAATGATTGGATATAATTCGAAATTAATGATCAGGGAATTACATTTTGTGCAGCTCTGCATCGACCTTGAATCCTGGAAGTTCTGGATCAAGGCTCCTCCACGCTAGAAATGGCAGAGAGAGGAAGAGAAAGAAGAAGACTTACTTTTTGTGTTTCAAAAATTATTTTTTGTATTCCTTATTGTAGATACCTTCCATATTATACTCCATACCGAATCAAACCACAAGTTTCCATCCTTACTTCCTCTTCAATTCCCGATAATCCTCCTAGGCGCCTGAAAAGAAGATGACCCATTACCGAACTTTTATCGGTGTACTAAGAATAAGAAGTATCTTTACGATCTGTGCCATGTCATTATACTATAATTCACATATACTTGTAGTATATTTAATTTTAATCCGGTTGTAAATTTCAATATATTTTTTTTGAATCGTAATTAATAGTGCACTTTTTGAAGTGAAAAATTTCTCAGTCTCCATATTTCTTAAATGACATACAGAATTTCCAGCAATTGGCGAAATGGACACCAAAGATATCTTGGTATTAGTGTTATGATCGTTATATTCATCATCTAGAAATAATTGTTTATTCACGCTTGATGGTCCTTTGTAAAAAAAGATAAATTAATACGTTTAATTTTTTTTTTCATAATTTTTCTTTTAGTCATGTGAGAGAAGTGTATTCCTGCTCATGTATGGAAAAAAAAAACCAATTCATCCAAGGTCCCACATTTAACTCATATTCGGCCTTCAGAGGATATTCCCTATTTTTTTCTGCCTGTTCATTTCAAAAACTTTCCTTGCACTTTCATATGTCTCTTATTTATTTTATTAACTTCGATCAGCTCTATATAATTCTATTTTCTTTTGAGAAAATGGGAAAAGTTTTAAAGGCACAGCTCATACATTACTTGTAAATCAGATTTACAATTGAATTACATTACAATTATAATTCAAGATTAGATTTAAATCTAAATATAGGATTTTGTTTCAGATTTAAATAGTAGTTTGGCATTGCTCATCGAAATGATTATGTTAATAAGTGTTATTATGATTTGTAATTATTATGATTTGAATTCCTTATCTACAAGTCTATTTTTTTTCAGATAGCGGTAATCACCAAGCAGACCTTCATCGGTTACGTCTTTATCGTTTATGTCTCTCAGCAAGGCTAATGCATTGTTGTCTTTTTTAAATGTTTCAGCACTTCTGTTCGTTACAGCCCGATGGGTTTTTTCAATTTTCTTTTTTCCTGCCATGTTTTTCCTAATTTAAGCAGGGGCGAATTTTTCAGTGTTATGTTTTTGGGGTCTATTTCTGATTGTTTTATTTATTTTTAAGATATATAATTTCAGTATTGCATTTGGAATTATAAATTTTAACATGACATCAGTTAAGTGTTGAGGCCGGTGTAAATAGTAATATAAATTAGTTGTGGTTAATTAAAAACCTGCCTTAAGGACGTTCATTAATTTAATATCAGATTACTATGCAATTTATATTACACATTCACAGAGCAAAAGCGCGATAGTCACCGACACGATGCGCATTGATAAAGAGTTGGTAATAAAGACTTATCTAATACTAAACCATCAGAGATTTCATTCTTCGGAATAGTTTTATATGTTTCGTTTATTCTGATAAGTGTAATATATATATATATATATATATATATATATATATATATATATATATATATATATATATATATATATATGTAATACCAGCCTATTAATTACAGTGATTTTGAGATTATTCTTCGTTGCTTCAAAAATGTTAAATGATGCCTCTCAATTATTTAAATATTTTTAAATATATAACCAAAATAAAATACTTATCCGGACAAACAAATAAAAAATAAAATTATTCCGTTGTTAGAACGAACTAATCCAGGTATCTAATAATCAGTTGATAAGAATCGATAAACTACTTTTTATAGAGCAGTAAACAGCTAATGCACAGAGCTAAACTGAGTTTTTGTAAAAAAATTATTAAATATTTTATTTCTGTTTTATTTCTTTAATAAGATATGATTCATATGTATAAAATAATCAGTACGAGAAATTTAGTTATGTTGTTATAAATTATAACCTGTATTTTAAGAAGTAAATAGAATATACATTGGAAAAATATGTAAAATTTCAGTAGTTTTGACCAACATAAAAAAAAGTAATATTGAAGGAATATTGACAGCATAAAAAAGTGACATACTAAGTATAACTCTTAGCAGCAGCTATGAAATCCTTTTTTAATATTTTATCCTTACACGTTTTTTATTTAATATATATAGAAATGAAATATGAATGTTTTATAGTATAAACTATCCAAATTTATATGTAAAAAAAAGAAGAAAAATCTATATCATTATTCTTCATAGCACAGAAAGCGAATTTTATGGCAATTATATTTTCTCACTGGTAGAAATTTAGATAATTGGTAGTTTTATAAAGACATTTTTTAAGTCAATATTTGAACTATTTTGTGGTGTATTTTCACTGATTGGAATAATACTTCCTCCATGAATATAACTTGCTGTTTATATGCAATAGATACTGTATTTTGATGAACGATGTTTGCTTTTACCACAAAAAAAAATAATATATATATATATATATATATATATATATAAATTATATATAAGATATAAACTATTCATATTATTAAAGTATTTTTAGGTATAGTAAGCATAGTATATTTTTGGTGTTTGGGTTTGATTTCATATTCAGTATCTGTTATATCGTAATAAAAATTACTTGCTTCAGAAGAGATCTCATTGGTGATACTTTATAAATATATCTACGTCGTTTTTTTAAAAAGGCTTAAGCGCCAAAAATTCGAAATTTAGGTTTCAATTGATTTTGGGACGTAAACAACACCTCTATCGATTCCCTTTCGCGATATATCGAGAAAGAAAAAAATGGAAATTATTTAAAAATCGAATATCGATAACGTAAGTAAATAAATAAATAAAGTAAATACCAACGACTCTCAGTCATCACTCTGGCCTTAACCACTGCTGGAATCCTTTAAAATATATTGTAATTATAAAGATTTTACCAGGTTAATAAACTCCTACTCTATACCATACAGAATAAAATTAAAAAAAAAATTTATTGTCATTTGGGGAAAAATCTTTTCATGTGTTTCCTGTAAAGTTTGCTAAATGGCGCTTATGCCTTTTTCAAAGAATATTTACGAAAAATATCTTATGTGCTAAAGACGCACGTGTACTTTCTATGGCAACTTTTCTCAACAGTCCACATATGTCCATATCTATAATGCAACGCAGGCAGTGAATTAGTGAGCCTATTTGTTTGAAAATATTTTAATAGTTGCTACTATTTTTATTGAGTATCATCAAATCGACAGTTTGGTGGTAAAAGAGATCAACTGCAATTTCCTGGAAGATGAGATTTGTTACTTTCTATATGTGCCAAATTTCGCTCAATTATTGACAAAATTGTGAAATTATCAATAAGTAAGTAATAGTTATTGATAACTTCACAACTTTGTCAATAATGAAGGATAAAATCGGCTCAGCCACGGGTAGAAAGCAAGAAACCTCAGCTTCCAGAAAAATGCAGTTGATCGCTTATCCCCAGTGGCGTAGCCAGAGGAGGGGTCTAGACACTTTCCTCCCTCCGAAATTACCAAACACTGTTACTTATTTTTATCTCTAAACAAAAATTGTATAAACCTATTTGATTTTATTTTATAAATAATATGCCTAGGCATATCAAATACTAAATAGAGAGAGCCCCTTTACATCCACAGTTGATGTGGGTTTCTTTAAGTGGATACTTGGATGAATCCCTCCCCTCCTCCGAAACTAAATCCTACGCTACTGCTTATACCACCAAACCGACGCACATTGCGGTCGCCTGTGGACAAAAGTCGAAAATGCGAATATTTTTTCCAACTTGTTTTGCTTTAGTAATACTTTCATATCGACCTCTGTGGTATGAAATAGGAGCTTTTAATCCAATATTATAAAAACGAAGGATAGAAATCATGTTTGAACAAGTGGCAGATCGTATATCGTATATCAACGAAAGAATTTCAATTTAGTTGATCCTTCTTTCATGTTAAGGGCACATCAACTTCAAATGAATTTTTAGACTGGAAGGCATCGAGGACGCAAATAATATCCATTTTTTTGTTAATACTTTTGAATAACATTTTTTGGTTAATATATTTAAATAACATTTTTAAAAAAACTTCAAATAAACATTTTTCAATTTCGATCCAAAACGCTCTTAGTTTCTGAAATATTTTGATTTAATAACAATTATACATCATAAATATAAAAATCTTTTCTGCTTTAATCTGCTATGAATGGTTCTGTGTTTGTTTGTTTCAGAAAACTATGATTGGTATTATATGCCGTCTAGTGTACATAATGTTTTATTTCATTAGAAGGCTTCCCGCAAAGTCATCAGAAAAAATAGATTGTATCGCACGTGGAAGAACAGTAGTGCCAGTTCCAATGCTGATCTTTTAAATCAACTTTTAATATCTTCGGACCCTCCTGCAAGCAGGAAAGCGAGCCACTCAAATTCGAAGCTTTATTTAGAGGACATTAAAAAAATATCTTTTGGACGATGACGACTCTTCTGTGAATTCAATCCAATTTGAACTGGAGAACTTATCCCCATCTACGTCATCCGAAGAGAGTACTTCAATAAGCAGCGACTCATTATAATTTTCTGATGTAATTTAATCAATTCACGTATTTTAAAAATAATTGTTTGTGAAATTAATTATTAGTTTGTTAACTCTAAAAAAACTTAATTTTTTTTTCAAAGACCCTTAATATACGGTATTTTAGTGATCAGCTCGAAGTTTTCTTTAAAAACCCGTCAAGAACGACTTTTGTCCACTTCGACCGTAAGAGCGCCGCACTGTGCGACGACATGATAAATGAATAAAACTATCTGTGATCAGACTTGACACTTTGCTGAACCACATAACGACAATTCATGTAAATAAAAAATATAGTCATGTCAGCAAATCTTAGCGTTCATAAATATATTACTTGAAACCAATAATTTTCGAAAAACTGCCTTATTTTAATACTTCATTGTCACAAAATGGGTATTTCTTTAATTTTGTTTTTGGCTTTTATTAAAATAATGAAAGGTTGATAATTAGTGAAAATTACCAAATTATTAAGATTAAAACAAATCATTGAGCAAAAAATTTGGCATCTCTTTTCAATATAATTATTAAGGGCGCACTAAGAGCGAGGCTTAATTTCGAGGATCATATTCCTAACTTTTTTAAGCCGGCCCATAAAAACCGACTCTTCCCTCTCCACCTTATTAATTTCCCGAAGGATATGTGGAATCATAGTTTAATGGGTATAAAAATTATATGAAATTCTACTTATTTTAAGATAATTATCAAAAAATCGCTATAGTGATTTATATATATATATATATATATATATATATATATATATATATATATATATATATATGAAATGAATTAAAAAATATATATATCTATTCCATAGATAATGATAAAGCTATAACAAAAACATTTGTTTTTGTTAGCATAATACTTTTTTCCATAATTAAAAATAAAAAACGCCCAGACTTTTTGCAGTTTAGTAATAAGTATTAAATAAAGTAATAATATAAAAAATATAATAATATAAGTAATTATAATAAGCGATTCTAGTGTTGCCGTTAAATAATAATAGGGTGGATAGGCAAAGCGGCGAGCAGCTGACACGGAAACCCAGTTATATTTAGAAAGGCACCGCAGCGAGATCTAACTGATTCACCTGCATCTGATTCACACCGATCAAGTCATCCGATCACTGTTATTGTTTGTACAAGGAAATGAACAAAAATAAAATATTATGATGAAATCTGCATTCGAGAGGTAACAGGTTTCCAATCACTAATATTCAGTGGGTTTTATTTAGTTAGGATTTGTGTCGAATGTAAATGTGTAGAGTGTCTTAATATAAATAATTCAACAACCAAAAGACACATATTAAATTTTGTTAAAAAATAAAAAAATGGAATTAATTTAATATTTAGTTTATTATAATCTGTGAACAATTTATTTCCATTACACCCCATCTATCCTTCAACATCCTTCCAAAATCAAAGTTTCGGGATTTTTATTCAAGAACATAACAAAAATTGACTCCTATCTTGTTCATAATTAGTCCATAACAGTAATAATCAATAATGTAAATAATTAGTAGGAGCCATCTCATTCTTTTGCATTGTTACATTGAACTGAGTTTGGGCGCAATATCCCGAAACTTTGATTTTAGAATGATGTAGAAGAAGTTGGGGTGTAATATAAGAAAATGGAAATAAATTGTTTATAGTTTATAATAATAATAAATTCATAATAAATTGTTACAGATTATAATAATTATTAATTTAAATGTTCTTCCAGTTTATAATTTGTTTTTGGGATTAATTTAATATATCAGAATTTTATTTATATTATTTACTTAAATCATTTTTTTTTAAATAAAATTTAATACAGAAATAATTTTCTTTTATATATCTGATTGTCAATACGTAAAAATGCCCGTATAGCAAAAATTATGACTTAGATATTAACCATTTTTTTTTTTGTTTTTGTTTATACATTTGTGCATATTTTCATTTACAATCTGCGCTTCACAGCACAATAAGAAAATCTGTTCACCGCTACGTCTACTATAAAAAGATGACAAGCATGATGGCCAATGCCACATCAGTGACCGGGTGGAATTATTTATATATATTAGTGATGCTAATCTTTATGATATTGGGTTTTGTATTTGTACCTAGACTGAAAAAAAATTTTGGGAACAGTTCTTTCGTCAAGGGGTAGATCCTTATTACTTTCAAATATTACGTAACGCATGCCTCCAGACGTTACGCATGCCTTGTTTTACAAGGCATGAAAAAGTTTACTTTTCATCTTGAAACTTGAGATAAAAAAAAATTCTGAATGTTTGACCGCTTGGCTGCGCCCCCGAATTCCAAACAATAGCTCAAAAATGGTACATGTTTATAAAGAAGATATTTGGTTATTAGTGAATTATTAGAACGTTTCACGTATTTCAACGTAGCACACATTGCCCACTATTGGAGTGGTTTCTCCATTTATACATAGCTCTGTACAGTTCCATGTCAAAAGATAAAGAAAAATGTTTTGTTTTTGCTGCTGTGTTTAATGGTGGAGTGAAATGCCTGATTTTTATGTAATAAATAGTAAAGGACTAAGGATGCTTCCTCGAGGAACTCAAGTGTTGATTAATTTTAAGTTGTAATATTAATTTCCTATTACTACTTGATGTTCCTGTCCCGAAGATATGACTGAACAATCAAATAATTATTCGGTGATAAAAATTTCAATTTTAAAGGTTTTGAGAGTAAACCATCATGCCAAACCTGGCCAATTGCGTTTTCTATATACAAGGCAATAATCTATTTTACATACTGTTTTCTAAAAATAAAAAAATATTTTTCTATCTGAATTAGCAGTTTTGTTAACCATATTAGGCCTCAAGACAAAACAATTTTACACCAATGCTTTATGAAAATAAACACGAAATTATTGGTTTTAATATCATTACTTCTTTTATATTTTAATGACTTCAGACATGGATTAAATAATGTATAATACCACAAGAAATGTTTTAATTTTTTTTTTTGAATGTCCAAGTTTGTTTTATTTTGTAATCCCTCTATACCACTTTATTGCTTTCTTACTCTCTTCTTATGGTTTTTACATGTGAAGATATTTATTCGGCAGGACTTACGGGACTTCCGGAGGCCCTGGTTTGCCCTCATGCATTGTTAAGGAGCTGTTATCGGGGTTCCGTAGACAGAGTATAAATATTCTAAATATAAACGATTGTGATTAAGAGTTTCGGTTTTTGTTTTAAACCATTCTTTTGTTTATTTTAAACATAATATACAGTTGACACTCGGCTGTACGCCTCTCTGCACTAATGATGGCTTAAAACTTAGGCCGAAACGTTGGTACAAAATAAATAAGTTTTACTTATTAGTGTCTTTGTCTTTTACCGTATACTCTCCCTACCACCAACCTAATTTTCTTTATTTATTCTATACTTTAAGTATTTTTTTCTTTTTTTAAATGATGACAATTGAGAGTTTTATATCAATTATTGTATGTATTTAAAATTATATATTTACATAAACATTTTTATCTTTCGGATCACATGGATTGCAATTACTATTTTATTCAATTTTAAGTTCATTGCAATGCTCTTGGATATACAATATTTTTGGTGATTCCATCTGGCATTTATTCAAACAAATTCCTAGTTTTCTTTACGCGTGAACCTGCAGCGTATGATTGTCAATGAGAAAAACATAGATTCTCCAAATCCAATGTACATTGTTGCAATGATTGACTTTTATTAACGATGAAATTATTGTAAAAGAAAAATTTAATTCATAAGAATTCTGAATAAGTTATATTTCGAGTTTTGTCTCAAGTAGGTATCAAAATGATTTGATTGTTAAAATTTCCAGCTCTGGAAGACAGTACATACAATTGGCTATGGCAGAAACATTCCTCACGAAGATCCACGCCAAAGTATTCATATGTTTGGCCTTGTGATAATTGCAACAAATTTTTATATTTTTATTTTATGCATTAAATGTATACATATATATATATATATATATATATATATATATATATATATATATATATATATATATATATATATTTGTATATATATTTTTTTATGAAGGGCAATAAAGTTTCGGGGTGTTACAATATTTTTTTCCTTTACGCTCCAATTTTATTCTCAAAATAACGATTTTGGCCAATAATTTAACACTTATTAAAATTGTTTGAAGTCAACTAGCTTCCACGGGTGTAAAGTTGTTATGGTTACAAACATGCACACTAGTTGGACACTTTTTATGTTAGAAAATTATTAATCTCTTTTTTGATGATGTTTTAATGAAAAAGCGTTAGACTTCATTATACCAAATCCTTCTGGAGAACATGGAGATGATGTAGTTAAAATTTGGTAAAGATTGGTTAAGTGGTTCTCGCGATATATATATTATACCTATATATTTTATTTTATGATATATATATCATAAAATAAAATATATAGGTATAATATATATATCGTGAGAACCACTTAACCAATCTTTAGTAAAAATACAGTAGGTTGCCTGTTTATAAAACACTGAAAACAAATATATATCTATATATATATATATATATATATATATATATATATATATATATATATATATATATATATATATATATATATATATTTGTTTTCAGTGTTTTATAAACAGGCAACCTACTGTTTTTAGCTGAAAAAATTTATTTTTCTTTCTGCTGATTATTACAATAATTAAAACCTAAGGAAGTGTCGATTTGATTTCATGGCTGTATTAAAAAGAAAAAAAAAATAGAGCTCCATTTACAGTGGGAGAAAAAAAGAGAGAAAGAGACTGATAAGGAATAATCTTCGAAAACAATATGTTTGTGAAAGATAGGAAAGCAACAGGCAACAATATTCGATCACTAAATTCTCGGCGTAAATCATACTCTACACAAAGTTATTTTAGAGTGGAAGGAGATTTACAATATTCTTTACACATTTCAAAATATAGGGTATTATTTTCCGAGAATCATTTTTCAGGTATATTATAGTATGAATATCTGGACGTTTATATAGAAAATCTCTTTCAGGATAGCTGTAGCTATCGTTTAACATATTAATTGATGACCGCCATAATGAAACTTTGTAACATAAATACAAACGTAGCAGTTTCGTTTATAACGAAAGCTTTAGGCGTCATCTCTTGGGCGTCAAAGTTGTCGGTTGGGAGTAGTAATGCTATCAGCAAGAATATCCCACTTTTTAGTGGGTAAGAAGTCTTACTCCAAGATTACATCTGTGAAGCCGGCAGCGGGTTCACACCTCTATTTACGTTCTTCTTCCAAGTTGAACGTTCCCAGGCCAGATGGAAATAGACGAACGACCGCCTTTATCTTCTTCCTCCTCAGTGGAAATAGAACAAGGTCTCGGAATAGAATTGTATATTTGACGGAGAAAGTGTTGCGAACCACGTTCCGCTACATTTTCGCTAACAGTTTTATACGATACAGAGAGCGCTTCGAAATAGGAATTTACTATTGTTTGCGTAGTAGTTTGTGGCAAATGAGTACAAGCTATAGCGACAGATAGCATATACTACGATCCCTCAGTGCGGTTTACATGAAATTACTATAACAATAAAATCTATTATTTTTTATTTAAAGTCTAATAGATTTATCGTGCAAAATAAATAATATAAATAATACAACTTCACAAATTACATACAGGGTTTAGACTATAGAGTTTTGCGTGATTTAAAAATAAATTAATCTTCATCAAGTTAAATACTTCACTCGCTATTATGAAAAACATCCAATTTCAAACTATTTTTGAATAGTACTTTTACTTTATAGTTAGCCGAAAAGTTGGAAGAGTGTTATAATGAACAAACCAATTTAGACTTCATTAAACCAACTATGTTATATTTAATTAGTTTTCATACGTTAGCATGCATAAAAAAATACAAATTTATTATGACATCGTATAAATAAAATTAAAATATCTGATGTGGGCAACACATGACTTCCTTGTACGCCTATTAAATTATAAATCCGTGGCTCAAAAAGTGATACTGAATTTGGTTACTAGTTTCAGAAGATTGACACTCGGCGTCCCGACATGCATCTATTGACACACACACACAAAAACACACACTCTTGTTACTGAAGGTCTCATTCCATTATTACATGTCGTTTTCCTTCCGTGACAACAAAAACACTGTCAATATTACTGGATAAAGCATTGGAAATTAACAGTTTCGACATTTTAATTGGAAAAACCCTATTAACTAATATCTTATTCTCATGCTGCAGACTTGTTGATGTCACAAATGGGGAGGAAAACCAGTATTTTACACTCAATTTTAACACTTAAAACAAGCAATAAAAACGTTTAATTGGATTGGAAACTAAATTTCGTTTGTAAACTTTATTACCGAAACATATGATTTCTCTTTTAATTTAAATGTTATTTTTGATGTAAGCTTATTATGACCTTCAAGTAAAGTATTCTTTTCGGCTCACGAATTATAACCAAAATCTTGTAAATACATTTATATTGATATAAAAGTCCTATTTACCAAATTTGAGATGTTTTGCATTATATTTTATTTCATTTATTTTTAAAAACACTAAGAAATATGAAAAAAGAATTATTACATTAAATGGTGGACAAAACTTTTAAAGGACCGTTTATTTAACGTTATAAATGATTACAGATACTTCAGCTATTTAACACTTTGAAATTCAAATTAAAGGATAAAAACTGCTATTTTCCACCCATTTGCACTACAATTAGAATACGATGATGTATTCATGACATAACATAAGTAATTTCGCTACAATATGTAAATTGTATGTATTTTAAAAAAGCTAATCCAAATAACTGTTTATTAAGAAGACTCAACCTATTAACATACACATACAAATTTTTATTCCATAATAAAATATTTTAATGAAAACAAAACAAAATAATTTAATTTGTTTTAAGAAGTCAAATCGAAGAAATAGTTATCATTATTTTATTTAGTTGTTATAGTTGTTATCATAGTTCACTAGTTTTTATCTCAGCTAAGTAGTATTAAAAGTATTATAAAAATTCATCCATATTTATGAAATAATAAGGTTACCTATCTGTATTGCAAGAAATCCCTATAAAAGATTGTAAATAACACATATAGATAATTGTATGTATTTATAATTTTATGTATGTATGTATTGCATATAGATAATCATTGTTATAAATGAGATGATTATTTAATTTTCAAGCGGAATATTATTGAATTTTTTCGTTATACAAAGAGGAGGATTCTGTGGTTGGCTGGTTGTCAAAGGTGCTGGATTCCAAATTCCAGTAAACAATTTATTTCTGTTCCCTCTTTTTTTGTCCCCTATGAATTCTACACGAGACTCATGGCTGGCTAAACATACTTTGGAAAATTCCACTTTAGTACTAGTGATCTTTGATCGTTTTAATAACTCTAACTGATTAAAAATTGATTTCGAAACGGCTTTTTAAAAATTATTCATGACGTCATAATTTATTATTATATAATTACTTACTGAAGATCGCGAAGTGGAAAAATTTATATGTTCAGTGTATGAACAACTAAATACGTCACACATAAATACTGCATGATATAATCTATAGTATAAAAAACTTGTTCGGCGATGGATAATTTTCATGTTATTTGTCCAGTGAATATTGTTGATGTACAGCTCTGCTAACTGTGACGAAAAGTTATTTTAATCTTCTGAAGACGCAACGAGCATATAAAATGAATGTATTATTTAAGAAAAGCAATGACAATAATCCAGATTTGGATTAGATCATAAAAAGTAATGATGATAATGAGCTAGTTCGGTTCTAAACCTTGCTAATTTAATAAATAAATAAAGAAAAGAAGTTTGAAATTTTTCCTGAAATTCAGCGTCCTGATAAGTCCAGTAAATAATTTTCACCAATCGTAAGAAAAACCAAGAAATATTTATTGTCCATATATGGTGCTTACTAAGTATGGTATCCAATAATTCCTATCAAATACTCCAATAATAAAGGAATCAATGATTTTTAAAGTGAATTGAATATACTCTTTATCTTTTTAATTCATCGTAATTTTTGTTAGAGGTTATTTCGGCCTGAATATTTTTTCAATTCTCATCAAAATATCATTTGCGGCTCATATGCGTGTAGTAATAAAATTCAAAAAAATTAAATCAATACAAATTCTAATGACTTATAATTGACACACTAAATTTATACCATCGATGCCGGGCACCTTTTGGAAATTCATAGTAAGAATTAAGTGATTAAATATTTTTATCAAGCATTTTCAATTTTTATAATATTTTACTGCCCGATTAAGATGGGAAATACGTGCTTTAATTTCATATAATAGTTAAATTTTCGTATCCTGCCCAGAAACATGAATGTAAGAATTTAAAAACTATTATACTTTCTACTGTTCTTTATGTATGTATAACGAGACTACGAGCAGCAAGGGAAGGACCACGATGATGCTATTTACCAAATCCTTATAATTAACTCTCCGAGTGCCAATGGTCTCATGAAACGCTAAGCACCACAGCGGTCATATTGGTACCCCAAACTATTCTTTCTACTTTCAGCCGCGCATTAATGAATAGGAAGTTAAAACTTGATATTCCCACTTATTTTGGGGGTGCTGATAATGAATTCCACCTTTACGTTTTTTTATTTTTGTCTATGTCCGAAAATAAATAAAAATTTCATTTTGTTTTTTCATCTTATATTGTGAGCTATTTGATAAAATAATTCATTTGAATACTAACTTGAAATTCGAATATCCAGATCTAGTTTGTAGTAAATAATGTAGGCATGGATATAAAAAATAAATATAAATTTACCAAAAAGTTTTATTGTAAAAATGAAAAACATTTTTTTTTCTCCAAAAATTGTACTAAAATCACTCAAATTTCATACCCATTGTTTTTTATACCTATGAACCTTGCACAAAACGTTTTTGAAATGATTCCAAAAAATTTTAACTATTGTAGCAAAAACTTGGGTAAACTAATCAGCTATTCTTATTTAGAGATTCTTGTCATAAATATTTTAATTAAGTTTATGGATTGTTATATGATATTTAATGATTAAATGTTGTGTTAAAGGAGGTATGTCTATTTCGGACTAAATCTGCAACAAATGGGATATTGAGGTCTTTATGTATAATTTTATTTAATTATATTTATTTATAATTTTACTATCCTTACCCACAACAATCCTTTTGTTCGTAGCCTTTCATCCCAATGTATTCCTGATAATACTCCGAGGCGTCTGAAAAGAAGATGGCCACGGGACCTTCTACCTTAAAATAGCCATTGAAGTGCTACCAATGGGTGGTTCCTTCACAAGTCATTATCATGTATTATATTCTTACTTCACATTTACTTATTGTACGATTGTAATACAGTTGTAAATTTCAATACTCAGAGGATTAATATAAAAACTTTCAAAGGTTTATTCTTTTGTTTTATCGAAACACGAAAAAGATATAAAGTGAGTTTACACAGTGGTCATTCTCTAATTAAGATAACAACTGGGAAACGATCCAGCCTTCAGTATCTTGTAGATAAATCCACCTGTCAGACTAGTTTGTTAGTACAAGTGCATTCTGACTAAAAAAAAGCCGTATGCACTCCTTAGTGCGGCGCAGGGGCCTGAAATGCTTGTACAAGCTCAATTGACCTTATCTAGAGGAGATTGTGACCGTTGTTGCTCATGTTACTCTGGATTCAATAAATAATTCCTCAGATCAAAGGGTCATGTCTTAATGATCAAACGGGAACAAATTCTTATTTCACTCTCAGTCGGGGAAAGGGACTGTCGATTTTCTTAAAGCTTTCTCTATTCCGAAAGTAATGCGACCACATTTCCGCTTGTCTCGCTTTCAGTTAGCTTTTGCCAACAATAAAAATTATAATACAATAACTAAATAAATATTACTAATTATTATCCATAGTAATAAAACGATTTCTCATATCTCAAGATTGTGAAACAATAAAATGTTTTTGAAACTAATCAAGACAAGCTCATTTAATTAATTCAATTTTGCAATACTTGATTATTTTATTTTTTTACCTGAATATAAACATAAGAGATACAATCAAAGAATATTGCACTTACTTGTTTTTCTTAGGATTTCTAGAATCTGGAGTCCACAAGATAGCAGTGCTATCCGGATGTGGTTAATAATAAGAGTTAAGCATGAGGACAGGCTACTGATGCACGAATCTACTATTATAACGAATTACACTTTTATTTAGAACAGTAACATGCAATTGACGGAACAGCTGGTACTCTAAGAGTTGTGTTCTCATGAACAGATGCACTCCACTTCAGCCCACATGTTTCTCCTGTGTTTAAAGTACCACTGAGAAGAACATGAAATAACTTATGCATTCCATAATATTTAGAAGTAGTTGCTTTCAGTTTCTAAAACATTGCAAGTTTTTGTTTGTATTTATTTTTCTTAAACTTACTGTGGAAAGTGAAATCAAAATATTTATACCAAACCAAATAATTAAAAATTAACAAAATATATGATAATATGTTGTCCACATAGTGTTCAATGTGTTGAAATTCCTATATGGGTGAAATATGTGCCGTGGCCCACTTTTTTAAAAAATTTATTTTAGATTTTTTTAAAGATTTGGCACCGAAGACTCAGGTTATTGCAGATTGATCCTCGGAATTCGACATTACCATCCACCATTTTGTTTGTGGATGATGGCCGATTAGATGCATCACACACCACCGTCTATGGATTTTTTCCGAGACTAAAAAGCCGCTTTTTTTTAGCTTTGATACCTAAGTCAAAGCTCTTCCTAGGTTGATCCTCGGAAGTCGACATCACCATCCGCCATTTTTTTCGAAATGATGGCCGATATAAGATTTTATATGCCGCGGTTGGTGGCTTTTCTCTGAGAGTGCTGGACCGACCTAAATGTTTAGTTTGGGCAGCATCAAAGCTACTTTTCTCCCTAGGCTGATCCTCGGAACTTGACATCACTACCCGTTTCCAAATGAGGGCTGATTAGAGGTTTCATAACCCCACATCGCTACTAATTGTGAAAAAGAAATGATTGTATGTCAGGATTATAATAATAAACGATTGTTTGATACTTTGCAGCGTTTTATAATTAATCATTAAAAGATAAGACATACAGTTATAAATCTGGAAAAACAAAACTTGATTTACTATATGTTGTTTTTAATCTAAGTATATCATGAAATCATCATAAAATTTTAAATGAATGAACTATATGTAATTATAAAACATTAGGAAGTTGAATATTTTTAATACATAATATTATCTTCTAACTCATAATAAAATTGTCTACCACATATTGAGTATAGAGGCCATATAGAGAGCCTTTTCCATCTTTCCTCGTCTATCATCAACTCCTTTCACATTTTTCATTAAATCTATTTCTTGAAATCCTTGCAGGAAATTGTCTTCCCGTTTTCTTCTGCGTCTGCCTCACTTTATTGCACCACTAACTTTGGGTTTGCAGGGTTACTTCCATTTGTTGAACATGGTCATACTAATAATACAGATTTTCGGTGAAGTAAAACAGCATACAGCTTATCAAACATACTAATTGTTGATTGTGGTGATTCGTTCTCTATTCCTTCTTGTTTTCTCCATGACGTTCCTTAGACATCTCATCTCAATTTCCTGATTTTAAAAACTCCTGGATGAACAATGTCACTAACACGACGAAACATAAATTGGACTATCTACCAACAGAAATTAAATCCTATGCTCTGTTCGGGAATTTTTAGAAAACCAATTGATTATAAAGAAGGCAGTTGAAGTCTTACAAGGATTATTTCCAATCTGCACTCTCCTCATCGATTACGAAATACTTAAAGAGATCGGGCGGCAATTTATCCACACCTTGTAAGGGATCTGATCAGGTATACACGGTTGTTCCAAAATTAAAGAATTAATCTAAGTCCGACAAATAGCCGCATTCCACCTTTTCACCTTAAACGACACCCTCTTTCAAATATGTATAAAAGAGTATGAGACTGTTACTTATTTATATCTTACCTTAGACAGGAGGGAGACGTGAGGCACTGTGAACGTGTGAAACAGAAGCATATCCAGCCTAAACAATAGAACAACGCTATTGAACCTATTCCTGCATAGACTATGAACAGTGAAGCTTAAGACAGCAATTGACTTACGGCTTATGCATTTTAAATCTACGCTAAAATGACACATAGAATAGAATAGAGTTTATTTAACAAGAAATAGAAATACTGTCCGACCCGATGGCAACATCAAGTACCAAGAATAACACATAAAAATTATAAAAATAAAATACATTTTCTTTTTTAAACAATTTTTATTACTTGGATGTTGTATTGGCTGCAAAATTAATAATATGTGTACAATTTGAAACTTATAGTCGAAGATTAAGCATATGAGGAGAGATATATAATTTTTAGAATATACTCACTAATTGCAAAAAAGAATAACAATATAAAATAATATAGTAATTAATGTATGGATTAATATAAATTAAATTAAATAAAAAATGAAAAAATATAATAAAAAGTAAACTTTTTATTTTTACTTACTAATAATTACTGCATAAGGAATATATATGCTGTATTATTATGTCTTACATTATTATGCTATTCTATCTTTTTATGTCTTATTCTGAAGCATATGAAATACAAAATATTATTTTTCTACTAATTAATTATACATTATTACTTTTATTTTATTTAGTTTATTAGTCCTAAATTCTCTAATTGGTCGATTTGAAGTATCTATCGGGTATCACACGCTATCTTTTGTGGATAAGGATTCAGATTGTTGCTAATTTAAGGTGCAATAAATCAAGAGTAATTCAAATAACCATTTTCTTTTCTATGTCTCTTGCTAATAGATTTAGGATCCAATTCCTAGAATTTTCTTCCTCCAATATCTCTGTCGTCGTCTATTCGCTGCCTTCCTTGGACACTGACGGACGGACTCATTTATCTTTCTGCAAGTTACTCAATAATGAATAATTTAAAACACAGGATTTGTTCTTTAATCATAGATTAAGAATATAATCTGTTATGTAAAGTATAATATTAAAGTTCTATAACCATCAGATAAAACAAATTGAGTAACATAATATAAAACAATTAATAATATTGTACTTTATGGAAAATACAATCAACTAAGAAATAGAGCAATTAGCCGTCTACTTTGCCGGCTGATTTTTTTTACTACATTATTTTACTGAACGATATGAACTGATTGATGAGTATAACTCCATTACGTAAGAAATTTTATTCTCCCACTTGATAAATAAATATATCACTATTACTTATTGTCTTGAAATGTGGTAGATGGTAATATTTTATACCAAAAAAATTAAAAATTAATGTTGTGAATAATATCTTTTCGTTTATTACTTTTCCTAATTGATGATCACATACTTTTTTTGACGTTTCGGGGTATTTTACCCTTCATCAGGACATCTAGATTGCAATAATAATGAATAATTTATCATTTTACGACATTAGCAAGAAAATATTAATTTCATATAGTATCTTATTTCTACCATCTTATTTCTACTAGTATCTATGGTCTTCATATTATTCCTTGACCAAATTAATCCATATATTGTAATATTTTGTCTTTTTTTTTTTTTTAAATACATAATATATTAACTATTTTATGTTTCTCCATTTCATAACTCCTTGGGCTATTGGTTTTTATTGGCTATTCATCTAAATATTATAGTAAATGACCAGATCTATCACAAATCAAAGCTTAATTCAGATAGAATTTATACAAGTCAATCAATTCATGAATCCAATATCTGAAAAAGCTTAAAAACTGATTTAAAATTTAAAAATAGAAAAAATTCAATGATTATCATCAATCTTTTTTTTTTTTTTTTTTACATATATGGGTGTCGTATATCAGAAAATACAACTTGGTCTAATACAATGACACCATATCTACATGAAATTTAAATATCAACGTTAAATTAACACATAATAGGCTCGAAATTAGAGAATGATTGACTGAAATTGACACTGGCGTTTGATTTCTAATTTACTGGGCACTAACCCCGCCAAGGTTTTCAGTTAGGCAATGAGAAGATTGTTGACTCGTGGATTTACATTCATGTTTCTTTTTGAATTTGTCTTTTCCATAAGGATGATGTGACTACATTTTTTTACCATGAAGTTTTACGATCTTAATAAATATAATGAAAATAAGATCTTAATAATTCAAAATTTTCTAATAAAACTTCCATTTTAATATTCAATTTTATTTCATGCTGCTCCCGCTTAAGTTTTGGGAAACAATATCCCCATCTTCAGATATTTGTTTCTGCAACTGAATCGCCTCCTGGTTACCAGTTTTAACAATTATATATCCATCAAGTAAAAAAAAAAAAATTCATTGGATTGCTATGAGATAGGCTATTGATTAAGAGGAGGGGATTCAATAAAATAATGAAAGTTCTGAAGATGGTATTAGTTTCCTTTAAAACGTAAGCAGAATTAATATGAAACAAAATTTAATATTAAAAAGGGTAGATAAATTAAGAAGAATGTTTAAAGGCTGTTTGTTGTTCACCATCATGCTTTACATGTTACTTTTTCTTTTCTAAGATTCATTGCGTTCGTGAGTTGACTTAAATATGAAGACAGATGGGAATCTAAATATAAAGATAATAAAAAAAAATATTGTGATTTCACGTGACTGATCTTCGAAAAATGATTGTTTGGAAGAACAATATTATTTACTCGATCGAGATATCATACTATTATATAGAAAGACAGATTATTTTTATTTTGTAACCGTTAACCGCGAAAACTACTAAACCAATCTTTACCAAATTCTAACAGCATCGTCTTAATGGCCCCTGTAAGGTTTAGCAATAATAAAATCAACCGATTTTTCATTACAATGTTATCTAAAAAAATTATTGATATATTGATGTGAAAAAATGTGTCCAACTTGCGTACCTGTCGTAGCAATGACAAATACATACCCTAGGAAGCAAGTTGATTACGAGAACTTTTTAATAAGTGTGAAATTATCGGATTAAAACATTTTATTGTGAATAAAATAGAAAGGTAAGAAAAAGAAATAGTGTGAAAACATGAAACTTTATTGTCATTGTGACTCTATTGCTGGAAAATGTTCGCAAGAAGATTTACAGTACAACCTTTTATAAATTGATATCCTTTTGAAATTATTTTAATTTTTAAACCAACGGGATACAAAATTTTAAATATAACATTCCGAATTATGGAACTTTGCAATGAATGCAAAACTAAAGGATTTGGTTGGTTATAATCACGTAATCACGTCACGTCGTAATCACCAAAAAACATTGTATATTCAATAGAATTGTAATGAACTTAAAATTGAACAGTAATTACAATTTATGTGATCCAAAACATAAAATATAGTAATGCGTACGTTAATATCGTATCTACTAAATATAATAATTGATATCAAACTTTCAATTGTGTTAATTTAAATATATACTCAAATATTGCAATAGCGTAGCATTGCCGGGTAAGCTGGTCCTTCATAAGGCAGTAATTCTATTTTAATTTTATCGCCTGAATATAATCATACCAGGAGAAACCAGTTGAAAAAATTAGTGTGTCACATGTGCTAAATTGATTTTCAACTAGGTCGAATTCCATATCGTTAAAAACACTAAGAAGATTCGCGATAAAGCTCGTGACAGATAATGATAGGATTGTTTGGCGGACAAAGAATTATTGACAACGATATTAATTTTGAAAAGTCGACGAGATTAGGGAGTTGATAAATACAAATTAAAGTGAGGACGAGGAGGGAGGGAGTTTATGAGGAGAGTGAGGCGACAAGGCGGTCGATAGGAACAAAGAGTAAGCTTTTCCCAATTTCCCTTCCTCTCCCTCATCTTCTCTTTTTCTTATTCTCACACGCTTTTGGCCTCCCTTTAAACCTCAATTTTACTAAAATCAGCTTTCTTTTCGCTCAGTTTCTATTTAACTTTAAATTGTTTCACATCTCTATCCGCTTTTAGTTCCCACTCACCTATGATGATTTAATAGAAATGATAATTAGTGCGAATTTACAAATTCAGTTTTGATAGTTGGTTGTTTGATCCTTGTAGATTATTAAAGAATCAAAATAAACATACCATTTACATGATACAGCATTCATAGAAGAAATTACTCAATAATGGAAAAGCGAGGATGAATCTCCTTCTTTCGTAATATAATATTTTGGAAAGAGTCGCTATATAAATAAATTAAATTCAGTTATTCATAAAGCTTTTTCGTGAACAAGGGTAGGCATGAGGGTTTTGAACATGTTCTGAAATTATTTGGTCACTACGAAGAGAAGGTTACTGATGTAGCAGAATAGCTGAGTGGCGGTTTGAAACGTTTCTTATTCTTCTTAATCCTTTCTCTATACCGAACCTCAGATTTACGAGCTCGCTTGTAGAATCTAATTGACTTCCCTTTCCTTGACCAGCTGACTTCTCTTTCTCAAGTCTATTCCTCTCTTTCGGAAGATATCCTTGATTCTCACCTCCCGAGTCATCTTTCGTCTTCCACTCAGTCTTCAACATTCCGTTTTTTGCCTCATATGTATAACAGTTCGTGCCACGCGTTCTTCTGATATGGCTTTCTTTATGGCTGTCTGGAAAATTTAAGAGGCATCGACTCATATAGGTTTTAAAATATTCACTTATATTTTTTTAGTTTCTACCTAGACTAGTTTTAAGTTTTTAGCAACAAAAAAAAAAAACGTGCTGCGTAGTTTCAATCTTTGGTACTTAGTACGAATACTAACTTTTTAATTTTTTTTAAACTTCATTTATTCATCCACATCTGCCAAAATACAAATAGACAATCAACGGATTGTTTCGCCACTTCAAAAAAAATTGGCATGCCAGAAATGAGAAAGAACAATGCCCGGCGGTAACCCGGGATTGATCTACTTTAAGAGATTACGAGAGTATATCTTTCATCCACCTCCTTTTCAATCTCCGTCTGGTGTTCTCAGGTCTACAAGTTGATGTCATTGTTTCTATTTGTAAGTTGCCGAGTAGTTGCATTTTTTTATGGGTACAATCGTTTGTAGTGGGGCTCACTACGGCCTGTATGCATTCGCTTAATTCAGGCATAAGTCTTATTACTAATGTGCCAAGCAGGTTGTGTAATAAGTCTAAGAGTTTTAGATCTAAAAGTCAGAAGTCTTTCTAAATGTGCTTTTATAGAAGTACCGAAGATATGAGAAGAAGAAGTTCAATTGGGCTTAAGTGAGTAAAGATTAGTTGTTGTCTTTTTTATAATAGTTCCTATCTGTTATAATATGAATTTTAATTAAAATTCAAAAGTTATATTTTAGTTAAAAGCTAGAATTTTAGTTTATTAAAGCAAAAAATACATCTACGAAGAGAAATAAACTGTAAAATTACAGAAATATATACTTAGCATATTTGCTTAGTATATTTTATGAGTAAATGAGACAATTTTATGTTATACGTAAGCTCTAAAGTGGGTTAGGTAAGTGTGAAATTAAGAGATTATGTGCGATGCGGAAATTTCCTAGACGATGTTGTTCTTTGATATGCCAGTTACTAACTGACTACAGTTACTAACTAGTTTGCTGTTGATATGCACTCACAAAGACGACTTACAGCCAAGTTTCACAATATTCCAAGCCCCAGGCCAATGCTATTATCCAACAAAATGTTGATAAATAAACTAAACCTAACTGGAGATGAACATCATTAGTTGTTAATGATAATTTATAATGTATTTTATTCATGTAATTTCCATTACCCTCGACTGATAAGAAATGCTAATTATAAGACAAAATTAAGTACAGTCAGGTACTGTATCAGTAACGTATTGTTTCAGTACAAGGGAAAATTACTTTTTAGACTCAGAATAACTTAAAACGTAGTAAAATTAAGTGAAACATAAAAAAAAAAACACAAAAAAACAATTATAATAATAAAATTAATCTATTGCTATATTTTTTTCCACAGCCCCATATGAATATGTTTTAACCATGTGCAGCCTTTATTATTGATAAATTTGCTTCCACTGTAGCAGTGTTACGTTCTAAGGTATTTATGAAATTTAACTATATAACTGTAGAAAAAAAGTATTATTTAAATAACAGATGGTTTTTAAATTATCCGAGATACATCATTTCCGTTTTCACGATTATAATTTCTTCAAGTTTATTGTTTGATAGAATTAGTGATAATTGGCCCGCAAATACAAACAGTTTGAAGGACAGTCCGTCCGTAATGGCAAATACAAACTATAAACAGATTTAACATGTTTGTCACCACGCCACTGATATCTAGATGACGCGAATGCTGTTGGGGCACGTCATCGAGATGAGGCGACATATTTCTTGGCCAAAGAAATAAATAAAATTGTAATAATTTAATTTATACAAATCCATTCGTATCACAAGGATACAATGGATTGTGTTCTGACAAATATAAAAATATTTCAACAATTTACTAACCTAAAAATATGAGATATTCGACCGATTCAGACTCGGCAACGAAGGTACTAAACTGGAATGACAAAAAATTGCATTGATTCTGATTTTTCAGCAGTGCGAATTTAAAATGCAATGTATATATATCTCATTTAATGAAAAATTTAATGAGCGATATTTGTTTCCAATGCTATTTGTAGTCCACAGAACTAAATAATCGTACTTTTTCTTGACCTATTCCGTTTAAAATTGTAATATCCAATCAAAACATTCAAATTTTATTATAACTTATAATTAAACAAAAATGAAAAATAAGACAATTATTATTATATATCGGAACACGGCAAAGCAATGGCAGTTAATAGCTATGTGATAAGATAATTAAAACTATAAGAATTATATCAAATTTGAAAGATAAAAATCTCAGAAGAGATAAGATTTTTACTTCCTTGTACGCAATAAAGGAAGTACTTTAATCACGAAAATTTTTGGTTTTCAGTTTTGACGGAAATATCCATTTTGACCATCCCTGAATCCATTTTGACTAGTTTCGTCGTGACGTATAGACGTACGTTCGTACATTCATATTTTCGTACGTATCTCACATAACTGAAAATCGGTTAGCCGTAGAAAGTTAAAATTGTGTTTCTAGGATTACTGCATAATCTAGTTGTGAACCTTCCTTTTTGGTCATTGTATGATTACAGGAAGAGGTACTTCACTTGAAGGTATTTACGTATTTTCATCAAAAATTATATTTAAATATAATGCAAAACTTCTCAAATTTAGTATTTATAACTTTATTGATTTAAATAATATAATAAATATTGGTTAACATTGGCAGACCGGAAATGGTATGACTTTATTTGAAGGTCATATTAGACTTTCATCAAAAATTAAATTAAAATATAATGTAAAACATCTCAAATTTGGTAATTAGAACTTTCCCTTTGTGGGTGTGTCAATAGATGGATTTCGCGACGCCGAGTGTCGTTTTTGAGATACTGCAATCTTCGGAACCTAGTAACCAAATTGAGGATCACTTTTTGAGCCACCGATTTATAGTTTAATAGGCGTACAAGGAAGTCATGTGTTGTCCACATCAGATATTTTTTAACATATAATTACGTTCATACATGGGGTGTTAAGGCAAAAATATTTTCCGACTTTTACTTCCTTGTACGAAGTAAAGGAAGTAATTTAATCGCGAAAATTTTCGGTTTTCAGATTTCAACGGAAATATTCATTTTTACCTTCCCTGAATCCATTTGGCTAGTTTCGTCGTGACGTATAGACGTACGTCCGTACGAGCGTATCTCGCATAACTCAAAAATGGTTAGCCGTAGAAAGTTAAAATTTTGTATTTAAGATTGTTGAAAAATCTAGTTGTGAAACTCCCTTTTTGGCCACTCATGACCACCGGAAGTGATCCTTTACTTGAAGGTCATATTAGACTTTCATCAAAAATTATATTAAAATATAATGTAAAACATCTCAAATTTGGTAAATCAAATTTATATCGATAGGAATGTATTTACTAGATTTTAGTTAAAATTGGTGAGCCGAAAAGGTTACTTTACTCTCGAAGGTCATAATAAACTTACATAAAAAATTATATTAAATTTAAATAAATAAATCATATGTTTCTGTAGGTTACAAACGCAATTTGGTTTCCAATCCATTTAAACATTTTTATTATTTCTTTTAAGTATTAAAATTGAGTGTAAAATATTGGTTTTCCTCCCGATTTGTGAGATGAACACGTCTGCAGCAGGAGAATAAGATAATAAGCTAAGTGGGTTTTTCCGCTTAAAATGTCGAAACTGTCGATTTCCAATGCTTTATCTAGAGATATTGAGTGATAGTTTTAAAGTTGTCACGGAACATGAAGAAATCTCTTGGAAACTAGTTACCTACTGAAAAAAAAAACGATTTTTAATAACGGAATGAGACATCCAGAAACAATAATAAGTCTGTGTGTGTGTCAATAGATGGATGTCGTTTTTGAGGCACTGCAATCTTCGGAAACTATTAGCCAAATTCAGGATAACTTTTTGAGCCCCCGATTTATGGTAAAATAGGCGTACAAGGAAGTAATGTGTTGTCCACATGAGATATTTTTAATTGTTTTTTTAAAATTTTAGCTCCGCTTATTTAAATGCAAGAAAACATGAATTGGCATCATTCATCAGTGAAAAAGTTCGATTAGAGATTGAAGAAAGAAATTTTTGGATTTTTACTTAAGGCGGAAGTACAGTGAGCGAGTAAAGTTGACCAATTTTGAGTATGAGTTGATGACGTCACTATTCACTGCATAGAGATCATTCATCCGTATGAAGAAATCGCATCCTGTGTACATAAGCTAACCTTCAATGAATACAATTTATTTCAACAGTAACATGAATTTTTTTGTTATCCTAAAATAAGCACTCTAAGTAATTCTACGACTTTAAAAACCCCATGGGTCTGGTAGTCACAGCTTCTGTCGAAATATTTAAATGGATTGACCACATTTTCTCGGTTTAATTATTATTAGTTCATCTACAATCTTTCCTTCAGAGTATTTAAGGAAATAAAAATGTGGATTTTGTTAGTAATATAAACCAACTTTTTGTTTGAAAAAAAATGTTGTTAATTTGAAAAAAAAAATGAAAAAAAGAAGGTAAATTATGCTATATTGGAAAATTCCTAAGCCTATAGTCCCTCAATACTATTATCCTATCCCTAACCATCTATAAGAGGATAGCGTGAGCTGTAAGCGTGAGAGGTGTAATATCTTATATTTTAAAATAGCGAAACGTTGACTGTTATTGAAGTTTTTAACAGGTTACGTCAGAATATTCTTAGGCATCTTCCTCTAATGACATTATTAAATCATATTTATTTAAAAAAAAATATTTTTCTGCGGTTTTAAAATTTCATATATTTTTCCTTCTATTAAATACTACGGATGAATGCCTCAAGAGTGATTAATAACATTTAAATGGAAAAAAAAGGTTTGACAATTAAAAAATAATAATAAATTAACTCTAAACTCTTCTGAAATGCTTCTCTTTCATATTATTATATTATATAATTATTTATGTGATTCGTTATTTTCTTTGCGTGTTATCATATTGACTGTTATAATTATTATGATGACTATAATAAAGAAAAAACTTCAAGCTAGGTCATTCAAATCGAGATGAAAAGGTGTACAAAATGTAACATTATAAAGTACACTAGCTCTACAAGTATTGCCTACTTAGGAAGGATTTTTCACGCGATAGATTCTGAATATACAAGCGAATGTTCTTGGAAAGATTGGTCGTAACCTCATTTCGAATTCTTGCGGTGTTCGTCAAGCGCCATCTTGCGCTGGCTCTGAGGAAGAAATTCTCATATTCAGAACCTTTAAGAGATTCAAAGATTATTTCCAACAGTTTCTGTACGAAGTGGTATAATGGCATTTGCAGAGTTTTTACAAGATTTATTTATTTTTACTGTGATCTAAAGTTTTGGGTAAAATGTAAAAAAAAAAAAATGTATAAATGCTTGCCAATTAATAGTAGCATTGAGGTATATTAATAATTTTAATTGACCAAAAAAGAGAAAGGTAGGAATGTTATATTATGGACGACCTTTTTATTTATGTTAGGAGAGAAACAGTATAATCATTTAGTAAAGCTGAAAAAAAAATTAAATTTTAATAAGTAAAATTTGCACTAAAATACAAAATTAAAAATATCAAAATAGCATGAGTGGGAGAAAAAAGTTGAGATCTCGAAAAGGTACTTCTCTAAACACCAACTCAATGCACCTGCAAATTGGCAACCCGAGACCCATTTGGAGAGGTTAAAAAATATTAAAAACCGCCAAAAACCAGTAAAAGTTTTGATTGAAATTCACCGCCAACTTCAATGATATACTCGTAGTTCTGGCTAGAAAATAACCATACATGCCGAATTTCAGCTGATTCCAGAACTGTTCGGTTATCCGGAACAGTGCTGAGGGGACCATGGAAACATTCGCAGAATACAACACTAAAAGCGTTAAAAAAAAAAAAAAAAAAAATTGACTGAAAAGCTTAATAGCCGTTTCTTAACTAATATTGGTCCTAATGCAGAAGATTTTTTTTTTTTTTTTTGGAAATGTAATTACCATTGAAATAGAACAAGTTTTCAATCCTCAAACTTAATTTGGAGGTGCTCTAGAGGTGCGCAAAACCTTAAAAACCGCGGGGTGAGTGATAAATGTTGATATTCCGAATGGTACTTCACTAACACCAACTCAATTCACATACAAATTGTTAACCCTCTAACTCAATTCAGAGGGGCTGCAGAACTGTACAAAACTTTTCAAAAAAAGCAAAATTTCTGGGAAAGATACAAATTTTAAGTAAGATACTGAATTTTGACTGAAATTTATCCCCACTTTTATGGTATTGTTCTGCCTAGACAATTCTACAAACCGAATTTCAATTATTTTCTTAGAAAATACGACTAAAAAAAATGTTTAATTAATAAATAATAAACAAGGACCTTATCTAATTTCTGTTTATTCATTTAATGTTTCCTGAGTCCAAAAATATTTGTTATGAGAAAATGGTTCTGTTGTTAAAAATTGTGTTATTTTCCCATTTAATCCTGAAAGTACTTTTTAAACAACAGCTGTGATAATTTAAATACTTCTTTATTGCCTATGCATTACATATCTATTTCACATTCAGCTGATGCTAATCAGTTTTAAGAAAAGTCTATGCGATTTTCATATAATTTATGGAATGGAGGAGTTCATCCTTGTTATAAAAAAAATGTCCTTATGGAAATAGAATGAGTTGAGTTGTAAGACTCAGTTTCTACACGGGTTCAAAGGTCTTGGTTTTTATATGTTTCTAATGGGCGCTCTCGATCGTGGAGTGGTGGAGCTGCATCACATTTTTGGCTCAGCAGTCGTTTCATCATTCATAATTTTGAGGAGTAAGTTAAGTACAATAGTAAACTATAATTTTTTTTTTTTTTTTATCAATATAGAATAAAAAGCACAGAATTTGCTTAATCCTTAGTAAATTTAACAATAATTCATTTTTTCGTATTAAAAATGTTGAGTTAAATTATATTTAATACTACCACAATTTAAATTTTTTTAGATTAGAAATCATAAAAAGAAATATAATTGTGAGAGATATCACCAAAATTGACATAGAAATTCCAAATGGATTTTTGAATATATTATTTATTGGAATAATGAGGACTGAAATAACTAGTTGACTATAAAATAATTATAATTAATTTGGTAATGTCTTTACTTGTTCACATCATTGTATAATATAATAATTTTGAACAAATGTAATATTTATTAATATTTGTTGATGTAATATAATATAATGTTTTAGTATAATTTATTTATCTTAAAAAAACAGTTGATTTTTGTTGACTGGGAACTTGAGGATGAGCCAACTTGGGCTCGAAACGTTAAAATTGTAAGAATAAAATATATTTGAGTAAATGAGGGGTTTATTACTTTCTTGAAAGAAATTAAGGGAACAATAACAGAAAACTATTTAAAACCCTTAGAATTTTTTTCGTTTCTAAATGATATAAAATAATTACTGTTCAAATTGATATTGATATATTTCCAAACCAACAAAAAAAAACTTTTTGTTTACTCTCTCAATTTTTATTAAAAAAATTTTAAGTTATTTAATTAGCATTTCGATCAGGTCTGAAAAATGCGTGAGGTATCCGAAAACTAAATAAAATCGTCAGTTGGGAAGATGCTGGGCAAGTCATATACAAGGTTTGTTGTAGGCCTGACTTCCGTGATGAGAGGCAAGGCTGTTTCAAACAGGGCCAAGGTCTCGCCAAAATACTTTCCCAAGCAGAAGCTCTTGAAAATACAAGTACAAAAAAGCTTTGTGGGCTCTTACTTACTTAAAATCAACTTATCAATGTAATCCATCAGGAAATATAAGTGATATGCTTTAAAACTAAAACCAGAAAGCATTCAGGCTTCCGAAAATAGTAACAATATATGTTATTTGAGGCTAGATAAGATTACAGGAAGTAATTTCAAAATAAAAATATCTGATGTGCACAATACATGACTTCCTTGTACGTCTATTAAACTATAAATCGCTGGTTCTGAAGGAGGTCTCATGATAACTGAAATTTCCAAGAGATTTCTTCGTGTTCCGTGACAACATTCAAACTGTCAATATCACTAGATAACGCATTGGAAATCGACAGTTTCGACATTTTAAGCGCAAAAAACCCACTGACAAATGGGGTGGAAAACCAGTGTTTTACAATCGATTTTAACACTTACAACAAGTAATAAAATTATTTAATTAGAGTGGAAAAAAAATTGCGTTTATAACCTTTATCACCGAAACATATGATCTCTGTAATAAATTTCAATATACCTTTTAATGTAAGTCTCTTATGACCTTCAAGTAAAGTACCCCTTTCGGATCTTCAATTTCAGCCAAAATCTATTAAATCACTTATATTGATATAAGAGTCTAATTTACCAGATTTGAGATGTTTTACATTATATTTTAATATACTTTTTGATGAAAGTCTAATACGACCTTATACAAATACGAGTAAAATACAACTTCTGATTTGCCAATTTTGACCAAAATTTATTATGTTATTTATATTAATATATAGGTCTTGTATATCAAACTTGAGAAATTTTGGATTATATTTAAATATAATTCTTGATGAAAATCCGTAATGACCTTCAAGTCAAGTACCACTTCCAGTAATCATACAATGACCAGAAAGGGAGGTTCACAACTAGATTATAGAGTAATCCAAAATACAAAATTTTAACCTTCTATGGCTAACTGTTTTTGAGTTATGCGAGATACGTACGAACGTACGTACAGACGTCACGACGAAACTAGTCAAAATGGATTCAGGGATGGTCAAAATAGATATTTCCGTTGAAAACTGAAAAACGAAAATTTTCGCGATTACAATATTCCTTTACTTCGTACAATGAAGTCAAAATCCAGATTCAACACCTGATCTTGGCATCATGGTATTGGACTTTATGACATAATATTACAATCCTGTTTATTTACACTATCTAGCATGCAAATACAAGTCATGTTAACCATTTAATTACATAAGATAATAAATATTATACAAGATGTTATTTGTATTGCTATGTAACATATTTATCAATGTGCTATAAACGAACATGATAAGAGTGTAACAACGTACATTAAAGAATATAATAACAAACAACAACACATATTTATTTCCTCTTCATAACAAGGATCATTAGATAAGCGTTAGTTTTAGTACATCATAACATTTTTATTCGACGAAAATATTGACAAGACCAAAGATTCAACTGATGCTATTTGCTAAAACGTATAACAAATCGTTTAACGTAACGGTTGAGAAAGCGGTTACACCTTTAACAGATATTTAAAAAATAAATTAAAGCATAAACAATTTTAAAACTCTATATAGAAATTAATCACAAATACCAATACAATGCATCGTTCTATGCAATCGAAATAAATTTATAAATAAAATATTAGGTACTATGTATAGGTAAAGAACTTGAGTAAGAACCATTGCATGCGGATGCATCTAACAATAACCTTGTGTTATTGAATTAAAATCAATTTACAAATTAGAACACGCGATTGAAAGAATATAAAACAAGGTAAAATGTTGCAAAAAAAAATTCACGATATTAAATTTGATAAGGTAGTTGTCTCAAGTTATGTGGAGGGAGAATGATTTTCTCCTTTAGATTAACCTTCGGGCCTTTGCTCCGCCCACAAGGTTCTCCTTTAAGTTTTGTTGCCTTTAACTGCCTATTAAATATGCTGTCATAGCAACACATATCATAAGATATCATGTCATAGCATACATACATTTCATGTTTTGCTATGACATGTGCTATATTATTTAGATTTAACTGGCTTAAGGGATTCAATTATTGCCTGCACAATATATATGTAAATATATTTTTTATAATAATGAGATTTAATTAGGGATTGATAAATTATTTGCCACTTCTATAATTTTGTTTTATTGAAAACTAGTAACTAATGTTATACATTCATCTTCAGTTCTAAAAACACAAAAAATTCAAAAATAAGCAATTCAAAATATAGTTTGGTATTATTACACACATTAAATTAGATTAAATATAAATCAGTATTATAAAACATTTATGAATTTAATTAAGACAAGAAATCAAATACATTGGTACGTTGGTACTCACCAAAGTTTAAATGGATTATATCAAACAGAAAAGTTTGTACTGGCTTCTTCTCCCATTGAACTAACAATGAACGAAAGTTAGGCTGGATGTTTATAGGTAATGGTTTAAGGGTCAGGGTTTTTCTAGTAATGCCGGTGAGTAATTGATTTTTTCTGTATATATATATATATATATATATATATATATATATATATATATATATATATATAAATTTAAGATTGGATTATTGGAGATATTTATTTGATCATTTAAGCAAAAATCTGGATTGGATTTGAAGGATTTTATTGTTTCAAGTGCTTCATATATACTTAATTTGAGGCTGTTTTCAACGTGATTCATTAATTTAGCTCCGGAGTTTTTGATTAATTTATAATTTTATTATTTAAATGAATGGCAAAGTTGGAATTCTCTGTCTTATTACTATATGCACGTATATGTTCCTTTAATCTCTGATTTAGCGATCTTCCAGTTTTTCCCGTGTATTTGGCTGCACAATCATTAAAATTTAGTTCGTGTACTCCGCTGTTTTGGAAAGGGTTTATTTTGTCTTTAGGAAAAGAGAAATTTGAGGATAGAGTTATTTCTATTTTAAATACAGGGTTTAATCCTAGTTTTTCAATTCATTTCCGACTTTGGTGGATATAGGGCCATAATATGGAATCAAAACATAATGTTTCGGGATGGGCCTATCTTCGGGGATTGTTGAATAGATATCATTAATTGTCTTTTTAAAAAAATGATAGATAGTGGTTTCAATGTACCCGTTATTTTTTGCTATGGAATATATTATTTCAATTTCTTTATTATAGTTCTTTTTATTTAATGGTAGGTTCAAGAGACGGTAAATCATGCTATTAGAGGCTGCGAGTTTATGTGCTATCGGTCTCCTAGCTTCTTTGTTTATAACGAAATCCACGTGGGCGGGTTTCCGGTAAATTCCAAATTCATGATGGTGTATTTTACTGAGATTTCTAAATCTAAAAAGTTTACGGGTTTTTTTTTCCAGTTCTACTGTGAATTTAATCGAAGGGTGAATTTCGCTTATTTCCTTTAAAAACTATTTATTTGTCTTGTCGTACCAGACCTTAGGTATATGTCACCTACATACCAATACCAGTATATGACATGTTGAGCTAGCTGAGAATTGTTTGGGTCAAGAATTTTTTGTTCTAATTTGCCCATAAATAAATCTTCCAGAAGGGGTGAGAGCAACCTTATTAATAAAGGCTTAAAACACACCACAAATTCACATGTAAACTCAAAAATGTTTGAAAATCATGCGGTTCATATCGAAACTGGTCTAGTAAAATATAATAACGATTTTATTTCCAAATCCGTATGCGCCAATGTACTAAAAACCGAAATTGAAATAATTAATAGTTCCAATAAAAATATATAAGCAGAACGCAAAATAGCATGTTTATCGTCAGAAAAAGTACGCGAAAATAATCTCGTAATCATAAAAGCAGATAAAGTAAATACGACGGTAATTCTAGAAATAGATAACTATGGAAAGAAATTTTATGATTTCATAGACAAAAACGGTTTTCCTAATGTCAAAAATCCCGTGAATACATTTGCCCCCCGAAGTCCGCGAGTTAAGAAAAAAAAGCATATTGATACAGGACAATAAAAAATACGTTCTCATTGAGATGAATCCGCTACCTCCCCGACTATATGGCCTACCGAAAATACACAAACTGAAAATCCCCATAAGACCGGTCGTTACTTACATCAATAGCCCGATCTATAAACTTGTCCATTACTTGAACAATTTATTTAAAACCAGAATCTCATTTTCCCCAAAACACACGGTAAAAAACTTTATAGCGTTAGTCAACAAAATTAAGAACATAGTAGTTCCGAATAACGCGAAATTAATATCATTCGACGTCGCAAATCTTTTCACAAGTATCCCACCACTAGAAACAATAAAAAATTTAGAACAGTTTATCTTCCGATCGAATCTATCACCGTTAGAAAAACTAGATCTTTACAATTTGATGTTTATTTGAATAAAACATAATTATCTTCAATTTGATGGAAAATTCTTCAAACAGGAAGAAGCCTTACCCTCTCTCACCTCTTCCGGCATATTTATTTATAGACAAATTAGAACAAAAAATTCTTGACTCAAACAATTCTCAACTAGCTCAGCATATCATATACTAGTATCGGTATGTAGATGACATTATATGCCTATGGTCTGTTACGACAAGGCAAATAAATAATTTTTTAAAGGAAATAAGCGAAATTCACCCTTCGATTAAATTCAGAGTAGAAAAAAAAAAAAACCATAACCTTTTTAGATTTAGAAATCTCACTAAAAAACAAACAATGAAGCTAGGAGACCGATAGCACATAAACTCGTAGCCATTAATAGCATGATTTACCGTCTCTTGAACCTACCATTAAATAAAAAGTACTATAATAAAGAAATTGAAATAATATATACCATAACAAAAAATAACGGGTAAAATAAAACCACTATCAATCATATTTTAAAAAAACAAATACAAAAAAGACAATGATATCTATTCAACAATCCCCGAAGATAGGTCCTTCCCGAAACATTATGTTTTGATGCCATATTACGGCCCTATATCCACCAAAGTCGGAAATGAATTGAAAAAAATAGGATTAAATCCTACATTTAAAATAGAAAAAATCCTATCCTCATATTTCTCTTCTCCTAAAGACATAATAGACTCTTTCCAAAAAAACGGAGTATACTAACTAAATTGTAATGATTGTGTAGTCAAATATACGGGAAAAACTGGAAGATCGCTAAATCAGAGATTAAAGGAACATACACGTGAATTATAATAATAAGACAGATAATTATAACTTTGCCATTCATTTAAATGAAAAAAACAACATAAATTCATCAAATACTCAGGAGTTAAATTAATACATCACGTTGAAAACAGCCTCAAATTAAATATATATGAAGCACTTGAAATAATAAAATCCTTCAAATCAATCCAGATTTTTGCTTAAATGGCCAAATAAATATCTCCAATAGTCCAATCTTAAATTTATTCCCATATATAACAGAAAAACCAATTACTCACCGGCATTACTGGAAAAATCCTGATCCTTAAACCGTTACTTATAAGCATTCTACCTACCTTTCGTTCATTGTTAGTTCAATTGGAGAAGAAACCAGTACAAAATTTTCTGTTTAATATAGTTCATTTAAACCTTGGTGAGTACCAACATGTATTTGATTTCTTGTCTTAATTAAATTCATAATTCATAAATGTTTTATAATACTAATTTATATTACATCTATTTTAATAAGTATAATAATACCAAACTATATTTTGAATTGCTTATTTTTGAATTTTTTGTGTGTTTTTAGAACTGAGGATGAATGTATAACATTCGAAACTTGTTTTAAATAAAACAAATTTATAGAAGTGGCAAATAATTTATCAATCCCTAATTAGATTGATCCTAATAAATAAATGCGGATGTCAACTGATAATGAGATTTGTATTAGCAAAAGAATATTTTTTGACTTTCTCGAATAAAAACTTCCACGTCTTTAATAGTCAGCTGATTTATGCAGCCACAATGTAAGGATCTCAACCGACCTGTTGCAGTTCTTGAACTACTTGGGGGTTACTAAACATTAATTAACTACAAATTATTTGGTATTCGTTATTGAATAAATGTTTGTTCTAATATCGCCCTAGCCTCATGGAAATCATTGTATTAGAGATTATTCCAATTTAATTTACATTTAATATTATCCAATATTTGATATCTAATATGTTCCCAAAATTATATTAATAATATATATTTAAAATCTAAAATTTTATCATTTAATTCCAATTCTTATTTTGGGTGTCTTTACTTTATTTTTACTAGATAACATTTTTTACAAAATAGGAACTTTAACAGTGTGAAACTATATTGATATAATACTCTATCCGTTTGTCTGGGGCTTATATTCGAATTGACAGATATCTTGTCTATCTATGAGATATCATTATGACTTTTTAAAATTAATTATATATTTTTTAAATGAATAATGTAATATTACTGCTATCATCGCTATTTTCTAATGAAACCTCGCGGACACATAAATTAACACAGTTTTGGGCCCGTTACGTTTACCTAATTTTTTTTTATAAAGTTAATGAAAAAATTCTGATTACAATAATTAATTTAAGACCTAATTTGTATTAGCTGTTCTTATCAGATAGCCCATTTGTCACGCTGTTGAATGGAATAACTAATCAATATATACTACTGAAATGAAATTATAAATCATAGTGAATTGCAAGAAATTTAGTAGGACTTAAGACACTCGACATTCTGAACAGTTTTATTCCGTTTCTAGTGGGTTCCCCAAAGGTTGACATCCAAATAACATGCAACCAAGTTTCTTCTATTAAAATCATTCATTCCAGTTTAACCCCTTTTACCGAATCCAAACCCAACACGTTGAAGTTGCAATGACATTTAAGCCTTATGCAAGAGACATTCTCCGGTGAGTGGTATTGCATTGGTGGGCATTCTTATGCCAACTGAAGTTTGTGTCAGTTGTCCTGAACGTTTCAGTGCCTTATGGATGAGCTTAAACATTTTAAATAAAGAGTTTTATTGTAAGCTGTTACGGCCCAAAAAGAAAGTTCACAATTAATGTACCAAATATCAGGCTGAATAGTTTATATATTTAGTTGACATCCGCATGATGGTATAGAAGGATCAACCTAATTAGGCATTGATAAATTATTTGCCACTTCTATAATTTTATTTAATATGTATAATAATACCAAACTATATTTTGAATTGCTTATTTTTGAATTTTTTGTGTGTTTTTAGAACTGTAGATGAATGTATAACATTAGTTACTAGTTTTAAATAAAACAAAATTATAGAAGTGGCAAATAATTTATCAATTCCTAATTAAGTTCATATATTTTATGTATTATCAGTTCCGAGTTTCGGTTAAAAATTAGAAAAAAAATATCCAGGCCTTATTTTTAGGAACAAATTAATTAACTAATACTGTTATAATAACACTACATGTTAACTACGTAGACAATTGAATAATGACTATAATTAAGTAATCATCAGACTGATTGTGACCAGGGGCGTACGCATAATTTTTTTTCGGAGAGGGAATTTAATAATAAGAAGGCAAATAATCACGTACATATGTATAATCACCAAATCGAGAGTACGTTTTAAGGATAAGGATAAGTACAAAATTATTTTTGCTCGTACATTTCGGGTGAAGGAGAATATATTCCCCAGACACTCCTTTCCTCCCCTGCGTACGCCACTGGCTATGACCTAAATCTCAGTCAGATGTCTACTGGTTTTCGTCAATGGAGTGGAGTTATAAAGAATATAAATAGGTCTTTTTTCAAGTTTCACTTAAGCAATTAACTGATACCTTGAATTTTTTATTTTATTATCATTTTTTTATTGATTACAAAATAATATGTTCATTAAAAATAATTTAGTAAATAAAAAAGGATAAGAGGGATATAATTTGGTTTTCTTATATAAATATTATACACTTTAATTTCAATTTTTCTTCAGACACCAGCAGAAGTGAATTTCGAATAAATGACAGTAGCAATGATGAAAGAGATATGTCAAGTTATCATAAAATAACATCTTTGATTTCAATATATTTATATATTTTTTAAAATAACTTGTTCCATTTAATTTGTTTAAATTTATTTTTCAGAATTAGATTCGCACCTGAATAAATGAGGACTATCCTATTCTATCAAAACCATTTTTGGAAAAATATTAAAAAAAAAATATTATTAGAATAGCCAATGGAGAAAAAAGAAACTTTTATTGAAAATGCTGATTTTGTAACACCTATTAGACAGAGAAAAAGTTAAGATTTGAAATAAACTGAATTATTACTAGATGTAGAATTGTAATTCGTCAAAAAAATCGTATTTTTGAAATTTCATATTAACTTTTGATAGAATACTCTTCAAATTTAGTAAAAGTATCTTACATGGACGAGTATGAGGGAGACATCACGCATTAGTGCATTCAACTACCCTTCTCATAACTGACATCGTAAGATTAGAAAATCGATCACCCAACTCTTTTTCAGTCTTTATTTTGTAAAATCAAGTCTGTCAATCATCACCAAAAATTTTATTAGTTTGTTCATATGTCTTTGTAATTAGCCGTGAAACTGTATTCCTGTGAATGCAATTCGTGGCCAAATATGGAAGTCAGTGTTTAAGGGCCCATTTGAAACGTAGAAAGGTGAATCAGTCTTAACGATTTGAATTGAACTAGGGCGAGTCCGGTTTGATCCCCAAAAACGATCATAATACCTTTAAATAAGTAAATATATAATAGTATCAGTATTTAATTTGTCTTGATGTGAGATGTTCCATTTCTAGTCTGTATGAATCTCATCTCATCTTTTCCAAACCGGATTATACCTCAATAGGTGAAGGATCAGTTCATATCAAATCAACTCACTAAATTTATTTATTTTTCATTTTTTTTATTTATGTTAGTAAAATATTAGTAAATATTATTAGTAAAACTAATAGTTGGAAACAGATATTAATTTTTTAGAAGTCTAGATTTATTTTGACCCCTCATTTTTTACTGGTGTTAGCTTATTTTGCATTTTAGAGAGGTTTGCTTTAAACTCTATAGCTCCTTGGTTTTGTTAAGATATTTGGTTTAGACAAAAACCATGTCAAAGAACGTAAAATGTACAGTATTTTCTGTCTAGTTTCCAGGCCTCTAATCAATGGCTAACAACAAAAAAAGAAAATGATAAATGTTAACGTTTTCAAAATATTTTCTCTTTCAAAATTAAAAATATTAAAGATGAAACTATGACTTACATTCAGTTTTTTTTTCAGAATATAGTGCTAATAGTTTACGACATCAATAGAAACTTTGTTTTTATTGGGTCTTCAATTATTACGATTTTTCTAATATCAGGTATTTTCATTCGGAAATATCTCAGAAGAAACACTCATTAAAAATCCAAAATTTTATTGCGATGTAATAAGTGGTTAAAATTTCATCACTGAGACTTCCTTAGTTTTTTAGTTAGATATTTTTAAACATAACTAAAATTGTAAGATGCGCTGTTAAATAATTTGTTTGATTTGAAACGGATTTAAGCTGAAACTTGGTTGGTTAATTGATTACCAATATTTTAGAGATTTGAGGTTTTGTTTTGGAATATTCCAACAATATTCAAAAAGCAATTTCGATCATTTTTGAATTTTTGCACAAATTGATCATTAATATTTGATCACACTCTTAGGCACAAGAGTTGTAAATTATCTGCTGAGTACATCGTCAACACCTGTAACGCGTTTGAGGCAATAAGAACCAAACTACGGAGGAAAACCGGCCTCCATGTCAATCACAGAGAGTGATTTTCATCGATCAGTTAATCAGGAAAATTACCCTTACTACGAATCCTTTGTGTACGGTTGGAAAGAAATAGTGGGACCTAATTATTTTAATAGACATAAAATTTAAGAAATAAAGATTTTAAGACATAAAATTTAAGAAGGAAGAAGAGAACTCTTCGGTAGGCAGTGCTTTCGAAACCCGTAGTGCCGAGAGGCAGGGAAGATTGAAAATAAATAAAATAAGTGCAAGAGTATTCACGGATACTTGAAAATATTAGTAATATTCAAATTCTATCTATTAGAACCTTTTCACGTTCCTGTTCATGCTGCTGTGCTTACAAGATAATTGCAATATAGTTAACGGTATGCGTCTAGATCCCTGAATGGAGATGAGTCACTAACAGGTACCAAAAAGGAAGGCAATGACGTCCACTCACGCCCCAACGTTGGCTCTGTATATTTTAGCTCCTATCTTTATCCCGCATCCTATTATTAGAAACAAATGTGTTGAATATGTGGCCCCCGTGTCCTCCCCACTAGTAAATGTGGTATCTTATACAGTATAACATAAGGGAAAAAATAATAATACCAATTTTGTTAAATTAGTTAAAATGAAAATAAAACGAATAAAGATTTGGAACTCCATCTGTTTTTGTTGTGAAGAACTACAATCTATCCATAAGGACAATGAATTATAGCGTAATGTACGTACACATTTATACCATATTTACAGACAAAAATAAATCAATATATAGAAATAATAAAGAAATTTTAACATATATATACTTAAAAAAAGGGAAAAGGTTAAGTTGTGGCTAATTACGATGAATTAAAATATTTCTTTTATATTTTTTCTAATGTTACCATTTTTCTAGTAACGGTTAATAGTCAATAAAGTTAGCTGATTACTTGAATAATTTATTTTATAACTATTTTTAAGTTAAAAAAAAAGTCTTATGGTCAACAACACTGAAGAATTACACTTTTACTCTCTTAAATCTATTTATTTAGATGTATATGGGATATGAAAATAATATATTTCATGGTAAGGGAAGTAAAAATCAGTGAGACAGATATATGAAGATAAAGACAGATAAAAATTATTCTGAAAAGAAATTATACTGATTTATGAACAATTTTATGACAAGCAATAAAACAAAGGACCGTCTGTCGAGATGTCCTAATCATAATATAACTTATGTATACGCAACTGTAATTATCAGTAAGAACGTAAAAGTAAAAAAAGTAAGCATATAAGCAAACAGAATGACATAATCGTAATTTAACATATCTAAATCACTTACAACAAAAAATATACCTTACACGAAAGGTATTCTTACAAGATATTATTTAATCTTAAATAGTGATTACAGATAATTTTTATTATTATAGGTATTTTTATTAAGCATTCTTACAGATAAGTAAGAGAATAATGCATTTGTTGTTTGCACAGTATGTAGTACTAGATAAAACTAGAAAAACAGTTTCCAATTCTACTAATTTACCATTTCGACACTACTAATATAATTATATTGTATTTTTATCATTATTAATTTTTTTTATATTTTATCATAATGGATTTTTTACGGTTGAAAGAAAAAAAATTGTATTTTTTGTTTTAAAATAATAAAAAATGGTTAGATTAAAATGTGATTATTTCAATATTTTTGTTAATCGACGAAGATTAAGTTGACTTATTGTTATAATAACGATCAAGTTTTAAATATCAATGATCAAATAAAAAATATCCTCTATACCACTTGTGCAAGGCAATGTTGGAGAAATGCGTTTTCGGGGTAAGTGCGTAATCATTTCGTTAAATTCAAACCCTCAGCTGGTAAGAACTGCACTTTTGAGAGCATAAAGTCTAAACCCTGATGTGCCTCAAATCAGCCTCGAGAGTTCGCTAAGTATAACGAGTTGTAAAGATATCAAACCAACCTGTTGATTATGTTGGAGCTTTCGTCTTCTACTATACCGTAGACTTAGAAAATACTTTGCGATTTACATTTCTCCTTAACTGTTTGTAAGCGCTAGTGATTGTTGCCCCGGCAAAACATGACAGTAGGGGTAAATGCCTCTGTCAGAGGTTTAAGTGCCGAAGTGACTGCAGACCTGTTGTGGGATAGGTTTTTGTGGTGTAAACTTATTCCTACTATCATTTTTGTCGGGGTAACAGGGAAATAGCACGTTGAAATTTTCGATACATTTATTCAGCTATATTTCACAACCCTTTTCCTAACTGCATCTGCATATTTTTTCGATCATTACATCAGTATAATGGTCCTACGGAAACGAACTATTTTGCACTTCCCTCACAACCGCTACTGCTTGAATAATGAGTCTGAGTGAGGCTGAAACATAGGCTTAAATGTAATATTTAGACATAATCTTCAATGTTTTTGAAAAATGGAAAAATCTATCTTCAAAAATAAAGATTTTAAAGTCATGTAAAATAGGACTTTATAAAATTTAATGCGCATTCACTCCACATTACCTTATACGTTTAATGCTGAAATAAGAATACACACACCATATTTTATGATCGTATCTTAACGGGATCTATTAAACAAAAAAAAATTGTGGAAGAATATTCGCCAATTAATGGTTTAAGAATAATGAAATAATAATTTGTAATGCTGTATTAATAACTTAATAACTTGAAAACACAGTTTGTATAATGGCTTTTAGCAAAGTAAATTTTATTGTTTAAAATAATCCAGTTGTGTAAAAATGAATCTTTAGTTTAAAAAAAAACAAATGGCATAAAAATACAAGATTTTATTTTTTTATAGTGGAACCCATAAAAACGCCATCATGGAATTTGGATATACGTACTTATAACATGTATATGCAACAAATATTTAAAATAAAATAAATTTTAATGTATTTTGTGTTTTAAAAAAAAATAACATTAACAAGATACAAATCAAATTTAAGCCCATGTAATTGTGAAAAGAATGGCACTATATTGACCTTTTTTGGGCTAATAGATTTGGAGCCAGATGCTTTTCAAGTGTTCAAAGCGTGCCCATAAACTATTGATTTTTAGTAGTTTTTTTATTTACTCGCTAACAATAAGAAAGATCCAGAACTTTGAAATATCGACTATATTTATTCATAGAAGGTAAACATGTATCAAGTTTCACTCATTTTGAAAAACCTACAGCTATATTTTAATGGTCGATTTGGTGTGGAATGGCCCCTATTTCTAGTAAACATACCTAATCCTTTAGAGTTCAGTGCGACAATGAAATGAAACGACTCTTCATGTTATAAAGATTGTAAGTAAAATAATATATATAAAAAATAAAATAATAAGAAATATTTGTAAAAATAAAAAATATTATTTACAAAAATAAAATTAAAAATAAGAAATATTTATTTATGTACGGATGAAGCAAGGAGAGGTAATTGGTTTTTGAATTATAAAACACAAATTGAAATTTAGTATAAGAGAGCTAACTTCAAGACGGGATACGTACCCCGAAACGTTGATACGTTACCGTTAGCAACGTAATGTCATAAGGAGGGCCTACAAACTTTTGAACAAAGCGGACCGAAATGGCATTCAATTAACATGATTTTCTGTTTTATCTTTTATTTTGACCGCTATCCAAAGCATCTTCTTCCATATAAAAAATATTTTATTATTTTCTTGTAACTAACACAGCTACATTTCTTAAATGAATTTTTCTTGACTTATCCGTCCTTATTCAATAGATCATTCATTGATACTCCTGATCGATCATTAAAAGCGGAATAGATGTAGGAGTTGAAGTAAAGCGATCGGCTGATTGCCATCGAAAGGACTGATAAGTTGGAGTACATTAGCCAGACAGACAGGACGGGGAGGTGATGAAGCCAGCCTGCTAATAAGCGTGTAATCGATTTGTGCCCTCCCTGATCAGAGTGGAACCTCATTCCCGCCGCTGGGGAGTTGATACTCCACTCGCCATATTGTCTCCTAACCTCGTTTATCTTTTATTTATCTTAGCTCTCATCTCCAGTAATTGAGAAGTATCCTATAATAAATCATAAGTTCTCCTTTTGCTTTATAACTATGAATCGTAAATTGAGGAAAATGTAAACAATTAATTTTCGTTTCGATCATACTACAGATGCTTCCATTTACTACTTTATAAAAAATATAAAAAAAAGTGTTTTTTTAAAATCAACAATTCATTACTATTGCGATAGTACAACTGTGATATTTATACCATATGTTTTTGTTTTTTTAATACTATCAACAATTAGAGAAATATTCTATTATTCGTTGTCAAATATTAACACCCTGCCATATTAAATGGCAATAGTGATCAGAGTAACCATTCATAACATATTTGCAAATCAGAAAGTGAACAAACACAGCAACATAGACAAATGAGAAAACGCATTCGATGACGTCACTGACTAATGTTTAATCAGAGACGAACCAATTAAAAAAAAGGCACGTATAGATCAGCCTCCTAACTGAAAATTAATATTAGACAAAAATAAATAGTAGTATAACCTTCCTTCCCCATTATCCGCGCTAATTTCATGTTTAATCAAGAATTATAAATGCATCCGCTTTGTGAATAAGATGTATTTGATTTCTTGTCTTAATTAAATTCATAATTCATAAATGTTTTATAATACTGATTTATATCATTTAATATGTAAAACAATACCAACTATATTTTGAATTGCTTATTTTTGAATTTTTTGTGTGTTTTTAGAACAGAGGATGAATGTATAACATTCGAAACTAGTTTTCAATAAAACAAATTTATAGAAGTGGCAAATAATTTATCAATCCCTAATTAGATTGATCCTTCTATACCATCATGCGGATGACAACTGATCGTGAATAAGACCCGAAATTAACTCTATGTCAATAAAAGTCGAGATATGATTTTTTTATTTGACATCAGAAAATAAAAGTCATATTATGGCTTTTATTTTTTTCCTTGGAAAATAAAAGTCATGACTTGATTTTTTTTTTCTTTAAATAAAATTATATAAGTCAATGTTAAATTTTTATTATTTGAGTATGTTGATGTTATTATGGAAATACTGTTCCTTTTTAAATTGCGCGCTCACGTTTCGATTTGTTTCAATATTTCAGATTCCTTGATATTGAGGTCCACTTATAAGGTTATCGAAGGTCCTGATTATAAGAATACCATGGATTTTAAAATCGCGCTCTCATGTATCGATTTATTTTAACATTTCGGATTTCTTTGATATTGAGGTCCATTATTATGTTATCGAAAGTGTTGATTATGAATATCCTATCGATTTTAAGATAGCCCGCTCCCGTATCGATTTATTTTAACATTTCGGGTTTCCTTGCTGTTCCTTGATGTTCTCTGATCAGTTTTCATTCATATGATATCGTGCAGCAAATGCTGAGGCATACTAACAACGCAATCCTAATGATAAATTATCTCGATTCCAAACATTTTATTTTAAAAAATTCTATTTTCACTAACAAATATATATCATTTCTATGTAAAAATTAGGATTCAATAACCCCAAATTCTGCCAAAAACATGCTTAAATTTGAAGAAATTCGACTTTATAAAGAAATAAAAATACATTTCGGATTCCCATTTCGTGTTGAGAAACCCAGAGATATGACGAATGCTTTTCTTGCATGGCCTACACCAAGCATGGCTATTGGATGAAATAATAGAAAAACCACTATGAAACGCCATGCGCTCAATAAAATTGGGCTTTTTCCTTCGAAATTAAAAAAAAAATTAAATAATATCCAGACCTAAATAATTTGAAGTAGATCCTATTTATACTCACTTTCTTTTTTATCCAGTGAATATACTGGAATTCTGCCACCTTATTGGAAGTGGTGAAGAAGAAAAGATTTTAATATTTAGGAAGCATTTGTTCTACGAATTTGTCAACTTTAAGTATTACTTATACCTTATACTATGGTATGTTTTTGTATACTAAAATATGTTTTTTTGAAACTATAGTTTTGTACAAATAGCTCTTTGGAGTTGTTTTGAACGGAGAATATATCTTGGCTGCTGGTGTAGGTTTAGCGGGGAAATGGCCCAAAGCAAATGTACTCCTGCTGTAAGGTCAAACGGGAAGCTGAGAATGTTCCGTTAGTTCAGTTGCCTAGGTCTTTCTGGCCGCATCTTCTCATCAGCATTTTTTGTCGTGTCTAGATTTTCCTGTGATTTTCATTCAGATATTACAATTCAATTTAGGTCAAGAAAATATTTTATAGTGTCAGATTGTGTAGGTGATGAATTTGCTTATTTGTTTCAATATCCGCTCAGCTTCCTGCTCAAAAAAAAAAAATTCATCCCAAACTAAAATCAACTACCTATATAAGGTTTATTCCACAAAATTTGAAATGGTAACTAAGAATACCATATTAGCTTTACTGATATTAGAACGGTAAATTAATTGTTTTATTTTTGTAATTGTGTACAGATATAATAATTAAACATTAACTCTTTTAGATGTTTATAAAATGAAATTCAACATTAATAATAAGCAAAAAATAATTATATCCTTGCAATATCATATTGAAAATTTCTTCTTTGAATAAAACAATAATTAATTAAGACATGTTAAGGAAGTTTTGTATGTTTAAAATATATTCAATACTGTTGTATCACAAGGAGCTGATCAAATACAATGAAGACTCAATTAAGGATAATCAAACCTGAAAATAAGTATCTTTGACCGTTTTAAGCATTTACTTGTGTATGTGTTATTTAACTTTATTAAAAAATCATTCTAACCAGAATTTAAAAATCTATGCTGCCTAAAAAAATTTCACATTTTAAAAAAGCAGTGAATTCTGCTGAAAATGTTCTTAAGGCTCATTTCCTATTTTACAAATGATAAAAATATAAATTTCAATAGTTTTTATTATGCACTATTAATAGTTCAATATTATGAACTTTTTTTTTGTCATTCCGATATTATTGTTACATTCAGAATTACCTCATAAATTTTCATAGAATATCAGTATTTCTAGATTAAAAATCATAATTTGAGACTATTTTTGCGAGGAAAAAACAAATGAAAACAATGAAAATTGTAGGAAAACTTATTTACCTTTTCGATTGAACATAAAAATCACCACAAACATGAATTTTATTTCATAACTATTCAAAGAAATTTTCATGTTGAGTGAGAATTTATGTGAGAAAAATGTTTTCCACTCGACTTACGAAAAAAAAAATTAGTTCAATAGCCAAAAAAAAAAAATTAAAATGCTAAAGGGGCAAAGGTACCTGCTTTTGTTTTTTAATCAGGAGACCAATAATTATATAAATTAACTGAAAATGTTCAACCGTTTTCCACACTTTGCTCTATGCACGATATTGAACAAAAGAAATTAATATATGTTTTACATTACTTTGTAAATAAATAAATTAGTCTTTTCAGATATTGTTAGTTCTTTATATTTTCGTTTGTTAAAGAACCATATACAAGTGCAGTAATTAGTTTATTCATGGTGGCTGCTTATGCTAATGAGTCGGTAAATCAATTATAATAGATGATGCTAATAAAAGTATTGGTAAATTGGAACACGGTATAATAACTAACAATTCCAAGAGCAGTGAACCATGCAGATGATTGGAAAGCTGACCCCTGGAGTTCCGACGAACGGAGCATATGAAGGACGGAATTAATCGGATTTGCATAACAATTGAGTCTATTACACAACTGAAGGGCTCCCTTGCTACGTTCACACAAATCCATTTCTTCGTTACTTAATTCACAAACAGGCTTTGTGTCGGGTTGTGTAGTTGTGATGCAAGTGAATAATCGGTGGAATCATAATGTTTTTATTGCTAATAAAATCGATCATTAAAGACTGAAGTGCTGCCAGACTCTATTATTTTCGCATAATTCTCTTCTAATAGACTTTTGATGAAAGTAAAATGAAAGTACGAGTTACTGAAACATCTGCCTGCTTACAACAAAAACGTTATGTTAATTAAAGAGAGCAACAACCACAAAAAAAAGAGAGAAAAATTATAATTAGAATATTGGAAGAGTCGGAAACAAAACCTCATATATCTAGAACACCAGTGAATAACTAACCAGTCACTGTTTCGTCAATTCAAGCATCATCAGGACAGAAAAAGTTTATTTTATATAAATTAGAGATGGGAAAAACGAGTATTTTACTCTTATACTCTAACTAGCCGAGATTAGAACAGCGGATGGAAGGGTTAGGTCAGTCTTCAGCCCCGATGATGCCTTAATGGCGAGATGTTGAGTGGTTAGTTACCGGTATTTATTTATCATTAATTTAAATGATAAGAAATAATTGCTAAGAGAGACGAGTTGTTAATCATCTACCTGCTAACTGTAGATCACGTTTAAAGATAAAACCTTTAAAAATTGAAGATAATCCTCTTTCCAGGTTCGTACATAGCATCAAGATTGAAAGATGGTAGTGGTGAACTGTTTAAAGCAACAGTTAATTTTTACTGCTAATTTAACAGTCATAGAAATGGAATGGTTGCGATATAATAGTTCCCTATTTTATAAGGGTTTTACTGCTAATCATTAATATTTGCGATACTCCATGCTTTATTATTTTTCAATAATTAACTCGTAAAAGATTTTTAATTAAATTTTAGAGATTAGAAATTTCGATTTTAATATATAAAAAAGTGTAAAGGTTATTTGATTTGCGAATGTTTCATCAACAATATGAAGGAATGCACTGAATAATTTATTTGTTTATTATTTTTTTTTTTTACTATTCTAACAGATCTGTTGTAAAAACGTTTTTGCTAAATTATTTAATTTAACAAACTCAACATATGTGTTTATATTGTTATACGATCGTGTAAAAGTTAATTAATTCAGACAGTCTCTTTCTAAATATGACACCGCTTTGCCAAAAATATAACTAAAAAAATCAAACGCATACAGCTAAAAAAATCATGTTTACAACTGATTAGGACATCGATTTATAATATTTCTTAAAGTATACCTGGGTGAAAAAGACGTTTATAAATTGATTTAATATAATTAATTAAATTTTTTAAATTATATTTTACTATGATTTAATATAACTTCTGGAGCAATTATTAAGTAAAAATATTCCTAAAGTAGTCGTAAATTATCTGAAAAAAAAGTATACATATCTCTCTCTCTCTCTCTCTCTATTCTCTCTCTCTCTCTCTCTATATATATATATATATATATATATATATATATATATATATATATATATATATATATACACACACACATATATATATATATATATATATATTTATACCACTTATATATTTATACTAGTATAAAGTACACTTATTCTAACCAGAAAAAAGTTCTACTTTCATATAAAAATATAAAATTTATTTTCATATTTGTTTGTCTTCCGCTTCCCATAAAAATATTTAACTAAAAATATAAATCAATTTACAGCTATTTTAGTACAGCAGGTAAAAATTATAAATATAATTATCATTCTATTAGTTCTTAAAAAGTAATTACTAATCAAACGAAGTTTTCATGACTTTTTTGGGGGGAGAGAGGGAGGGAGGAGGAGAGGAAATGGGAAAAAATAATTTCCCATACTAATTACGAAAATATTTTGTAGTTTTTTTTTAATTTAATGAACTGTGATCCATGGCCCAGTACTCGATTTGACGTTTATTTTTCTCATTTATTTGAAATTGATTGTTATCTACTGCTTATAAATGAACTATCATTACTGACATGACGATGACAGTGTCAGAAAACATTATAGTTTGCGGAAGTACTCGATAAATTGCATGTGACTAGCTGTAACGAGACTGTTGACAGTAATTCGCAGGAAACAAACAGTGGCAACGGGCACAAGCGGGCACGTACGAGGCAGGTTGTGACTGCTGAAGAGACTCAACCCCTCCCGTCGTCATGCTGACACACGGCATCCATATCTCATCATTTGATAGTCCTCTCTCACTGTCATATTTGCAGCTATACATGCTCACCAATGATTATCCTGCGACAGTGATTGCTGCTAGTAAATATTGACTGTACTAAATGACTAATAATAACGGTATTATATCGTAATAATCATATTGCCAATTAGGGATAATATTGTCGTACTCAATTCACTCCAATTATATATCGTTTTAGTCGTATTGATTTATATTATTTATATTTAAATAAAGTAGGTATTTAAATTATCAAAATAGCTAATTATTTTTGCTGAGATCAATCAATAAACAAGTATTATTCTTAGATTTATATTAAAAATATTCCATTTCACTGGTTTTAATTTTTTTTAACTTTTTAAAATTTTGATATTTTTTATAATAATAAATTAGTTTTTTTGGGGGGAATGATCACTAAAGAGTTAGCAAACACCAACAATATTACGGTACATGGGCATCAAATCAAGACTAACCAATCAACAAAGTACTATGTCGCTGCAAAAGTCCTTGTGCATCAGTATAGCCTTTTTATACATTACTTACATTATACATTACTATGAACATAACATATACATTACTGACATTATTGAATACTACTCTTCAATGTAAAGTCCATTGTTTTCAACTACTTTGAACCACCTTTCTGCTGGTAATCGGATTTGATTCCGGTACCACTCCTTTGGTTTTGTGGCAAAGAACTCTTCACATCCAATTTTTACGTCCTCGTAATTATGAAAGATCCGTTATTTTAAAAATTGGTCATTGATCCAAACAAACCATAATCTGATGGTGCAATATCTGAGCTATACGCAGGATGAGGCAAAAAGTTTACTCCTTGCAGTTCCGATAATTTTTCCTTAGTCAAACGAGAACGATGTGCAGGGGCATTTTCGTGTTGCAAAATGGCTTGGTTCCTGTTGTCCATAGCTGGCTACTTTGTATTCAGTACTGCACAAACTCTGTCTAGCTGTTCACAGTAAAGGTTTGAGTCCCTATTACAGCCGATAAATCACGAGTGGTTGCATGTGGATTTCTGGTTCACACACTCAAGGAGGACATCATCAACTACCGATGGGCGAACTGATCTGGGTTGTTGGGCAGTTTTTCGATGGTGGATTGACTCTCATATGGCACAAATTTCTTCGGCGGCTGCCTATGCACTTAAACCTTTTTTCCACTTATGTCTCAAAAAAGATCGCGAATCACGATTTTTTCTTCTGACATTGCACGTGCGTTTTAAAAATGTAAATTACCAGATAAAGCACTCAACTCTCATGGAATTAAAGGATTAGTGAAATTGACGTAAATAGTAGGAACGAAAACATTCTTATAGGATAGTTATGAGAGTTTGAATTAAGGGTGTTCATGCATAAGGATTTTTTTTAAAACTTAGTATTTCATGCAAAGCCAAGATAAAGCAGATAATATCGTTCATTTGGAAGAAGAGTGCCAGAATACGAAAAAACTTCCATTTCTTTTTACTTTCTCTTACCTTTATACGAAGTATTGCGATCGTGAAAATTTTCGAATTCGAGTTTTCAACGGAAATACACGTTTTAAGGTCCCCTGAGTCCAAATAACCAAGTCTCGTAAAATAGTGTGTGTGTGTGTGTGTGTGTGTGACTGTGGGTATGTGAACAATCTAGCTCAAAAACGAAAAGTTGTACGATACTGAAATTATGTATTTAAGGTAGGCTCATGCATGTGATGTTTCAGCCACTTTTTCGTCAAAATTGATTAACCGGAAGTGCTACTTTATATAATCGATTTTACACTTTTTACAATGTTCAATAATGAAATGAATAATTTATTTGCGCATAACTTAAAAAGACTTGTATGGAAGGTATTTAAATCATCTAAAAAACTAAAAAATAATCATCAAAATCGGACCAGTAACAGCAAAGATACAGCACAGCGGACTAATCGGAAATGTTAATTATATAATCGATTTTACACTTTATTACAATTTTCTCGAAAACGGCTCTAAAGATTTTGATGAAACTTGCATAAATTATACTACATAATGAAAGGCCTTTAACTTTTCATATATGTAGTACATCACCGAGGAAATGCAGAGAAAAAGTTATGATGAAAAGAAAATTTTATTTGCGCATAACTTAAAAAGCATGCATTTTATGGTAAATTGTGTACAGACTTGTATGAAAGGTAATTAAATCATTTCAAAAACAAAAAAAGAATCATCAAAATCGGACCAGTAATAGCAAAAATACAGCGCATCGAACCAATCGGAAATGATAATTATATCATGGATATTATAATTTTTTAAAATTTTCTCGTATACGGCTCCAACGATTTTGATGAAACTTGCTTAATGCCTTCTTCTTAAAGCCCTTTAATGTAGTATATCAATGAGAAATGCAGGGGAAAAAGTTATTGCGAAAAGTAAATTTTAAATTCAAAAAGTAAGTATTTTATGGTGAATCATGTATGAAATCATATGAAATGTGATTTAACTCTCTTAAATACAAAGAGGAATCATCGAAATCGGACCATAATTAGCAAAAATACGGAGTATCTCATGAGGACTACAAGAGCCTAGATGGGTAACCGAAATGTGGATAACCGAACCTCCTCCCACCAATCCGCGAATCTGTTCTCAGTAATACGCTCTGTAATAATGTAGTGTAAGAATACAACAGCAGAAATTAACTTGATAATTTCTACTTTTATATTATTTAATGGAAGCAATATGTTCCCATTGAAACTAAACTGAAACTTTTAAAATATATTTTTAACTTGACAAACTTAAAATATATAGGAAGTGTACAGAATTGTTGTACTAAAATTGGTTAAAAATCTGTTTCATTGTTCATATGTGTGAGAAGATGTAAAGAAGTGAATGCTCTTGAGTTTTTTCAAGTATTGTTTATGTGAACTCATTAAAATTGTATTAAAAAGATATAAAACGGTAAGGGAAAGCTGTGCATCGCACCAGATTTTTTCGCTTCAAAACCTTATATTGACGAATTTCAGTTTTTATTGTCAATATTTACCATAAAAATAAAATTACCATAAAACAATAAAAAAATATTGTTAATTCAGCTATTATAAGTTTACTCTTCGAACATAATGACTTCCTTCAAACTTTGAAGATTAAAGATTAACTTAAAGACTCTCTTAATAAAGATAACAATAAATTATTTTTAATGTTGTAGTCATATAATTCTTATGCTGGTTAGGTGAGCAAAAGGTACAAATTCTTCTTATTGAAGGAATAAGTATTTAAAAACATGACTATTTATGTTAAAAATGTTATTTTATTTTATAATACATTAAACAAAATATTTTGAGTCGGTTTTTATTTAAAAATTTAGTTTATTGTTTAGTAAAAAGATTTTTTACTCTGGTTTCTATGAAAAAATATCATAGTTTGATTTATGATTAAATGGTCAAAAAATGAAGGTTAATTTAAACATAAAAGAAGTAGGTATGAAGAAAATTATTTCCGACTATGTTTTATGTTTAACGTTTTATCAGTTAGTTGAGGGACAGCTATATAGACAAACTTCAGAAGCTATTTCTGTAAAATTCCACTTGTTCTTATTGTGTTACTCTTCTTCCAAAGAAACAGTATAAAGATGATAATTTTACAATAACTGTCAATGAAGCAGCCAAATCAACACCATCCACATTTAATATCCAAATATTGATAAGAATAGAACTATAATACAACACCAATAGTGAATGATCAAAAACAAATAAAGAAGGACACTAAAGACTTAAGCAGTTGGGTGTCCATAAAAAGCTTAACCTAACCTGATAAGAATATAAATATATAGTTTCTGATATTTAACTTAACTGCTAAGAATAAATAGATACATTTATGAAGAATAAATAGTTAGTTTCTGAATAAATAATCATTGATAAAAGATCAGTTAAACTTATCCATATCAGTTTGGAGCATATCAACAGCCTCAAAGTCTCTTATGTGCTACTGAAATAATAGAGAATTAAAAGTTATTGCTATTAAGATATACTATCAAATCAGTGAAGAAAAAAAAAATATAAATCATTCGGTTATATTATTAGTAAGATCATAAACGTATATGGTCTATAAGCATATAGCTATAGATAAAACAATATGATTAATTTAAAAAGAAGTCTAATGTTGATAATTAAAAAAAAAAAATTAACCAAACATAATGGCTCCGCTTTTCATATTCATTTAATTGTCTCTCTTCCTTGAATTTGAAAAATTAATTGAGCTGAGAGCTGAGGGAAAGAAGTTATTACCGAAGATCCGATTTTTAAGCAACTGCATATTCAATTTTCTTTTCCTTTTTTTCGTTCGAGCATCTATTTGAATTAGTATTTGGACCAAAACAACTTTTTTTTTTTTCTATTTTCTATTTGTGGATTAACGAATTTATTTGAATATTTCAAATTATTTTTTTTTTTATTTTTTCGAAATTTTTGTCAAAGCAGAATTTAAATATGCTATAGATGATTCAAACTATTTTAAAAATATTAATAGAAAAAAAATATTTGTGATTATTTTTACATTTAAATACAATTTAATGAAATGAAACGAACATTTTCGATTTTTTTTTATATTATTTAGATGGATGCATAAATCCCATTCTTGGCCTTGACATGTTCTAGATTTCTGTGCTCAGGAAATCCGTTTATAAACTTGTTATGATATAGAAGTATATTTCACATGATATTTTATAAAATACTTTTATATATCTTATTAACAGTAGCCTGAGTTTGCTATGTACTGTTGCTACTTTCCCAAGATCAATACATAGAGCCTGCAGCCGGCGATTGGAAGCTCGCTTGTAGGACTAAATATAGAAGCTTGGATCCAGTAAATGGCACCAGGGGCCCAGAAATAGACTCAGCGTATCTTTGCTCTGTCTCGGAGAATTCAAGACTCAATTTGTCCCCACAGATCCTTCTCACAGGGAATGAGAAGTTGAGAATTCGTTAGTCTTGTATGGTGAAAGTTGGGCAGGTGTTGTGAGCATCTGTCTGGGGTTGTTTACCTCTTTTACCACGATATGTCGCCCAATAAATTTTCTTTATAAAAACAAACATACAATTATACCTAGTAAAAGTATTATTTTTCCGACTTGCTGTCAAAATTTTCCATGTTCATGTTTTAAATTTAGAAAGTTTTAAAAAACATTTTGATTTAATTTTAATACTTTTTAAAAATTGTATGCTTTCAGGAGAGCAATATTATTTATATTCTCTTAATATTTAATATATTATAAGCAAATTACAACCTTGAAGACGTACAGTTATATTTGGACACCGTTTTTTTGCTTATTTCCTTATTTAATTTTTAAAGCTCGTTTCAATTTTAAATTAATAACCTTAAGTATCTATTAGTATTAAGTCTTAGTAGTGATTGTATAGCCTTAGAATGTAATAGTTGGCTCTTTCTGTTTTTGATTTAATTAAGGAACAAAAAAAACAATTATCTTTTAAAAACTAAAATTAATAATAGCTATATTTGAGACATATTGAGGGAAAGAGGTAGCCAAGTGGCGCTGATATCCTCTACTAGACGGGCCCGGTTCAAATCCCTTTTGCCTAGTAAGTTATCTCTAAAAAAAATATTAATGGACTTTGCATGATACATCCTTGAACCAGATGATCATCAAAATATTGGTAACCAACATAAATGTGCAAAAAAATTATGCTGTTGATGCAAAGTGTAGATCACAGAGTCTCTCCAGGATATCAAATGCTCGAGTATCAGGCCATTCAACCAATACCGACCCCCTCCCTTCCTTCTGATTGCGGAATTGATTAATTTATTACGTAATTAAAATTCATTAATAAATAAATAAACACCTTCTTTTTGATGATGAATACAACTTTATATATATATGACACAATCATAATTTAAATTAACTCCATTGTTTTGGTGTAGGTACTCTATCATTTTAATTAGCTATATTCCTTCAAGGTGTGTTCTTTTTTTCCTAATCTGTACAAAATACTGGAATAGTTTCAAGGAGTTTTATGCTTATATTTCTGTCACATTGTACCATGGAATTTAAAGAAAATATTTTTTATATTTTTGCGGCATACATCATTATGCTGAATCCGAATTTAATGTTTACCACCTCACCAGCGACCGGCTTCACAACGAAAATGGAAGAAAAAAAAAGTTGAAACTTTTTTTAGTTGTTCGCTTATAACTAGAAAACTAAGCATTTTTTGTCCATAAACATTTTATAAAAAATGAAAGTAGACAGCATGATTTACAAAATAAGTATTATATTTAAGTAAGTTTCGGCCAACCTCCAAAGCCGCTATGAGGTCACTATTAATATTAAAATAATAATACATGTCTTTATGTCTATAATAGTATGTCTATGATATATGTCTAATGAAACGTCAGTACTATATATACATATATATGGAATGTAGAAGGTAGTGAGTTTATGTATTATACGTATAGATTAAAGTAAAAAACAAAGGTAAGAAAATTCATTAGTTTTATATCTAAACAATTTGAATTTATTACATATTATAAATAAATAAAGTAAAAAAACAAAACATTAATAGCAATGTTTGTATGCAGACATAATCTCAGTAAGACAAAAAAAAGTACTGTGCCATCATTACATTCTCGTTCCCTACCAATTTGTTGAAAATTCTTTTTTCTAAAGCTTTTTAGAAAGATTTAAAGACATTCCTTATAAAACATAATGATAACACTCTACATGTAGTAAACAATTTTAAAGTTTTTATTTTTATAGGAATTATTAACATGTTTTTTTTTAATAAGTCCTACTTCCCTTCCAAGTAAATTATTTGGGATCGGTACTACAAAATATTCATTTTTTTTGCAGTATTAATACCTTCTTTAAATCTTCGTTTGTGTTTTTTGATTTTTTTCGTTTGCAAGCCTATGTTCTATAATTGAACAACTAATATCAAAAACAAAGAAACAAGGAAGATGATGGTAATGAAGAAATTTGTAATGTCTTCTTCCAGCTTTAATAAACTTGATTCTTAATGGAAGTTTGGGACAATATGAAAAATAAAAAAAATATAATAAGATAAAAATTGTATACACTTTATTTATTATATAAATTGACTTTTGTGTAATTATTTTTTTTTTTTTTGCCGTCAGAAGATTAAAAACATCAGAGAATCACTCATGCACACATTTTTCATAGCTAAGTTCACAATTTTTCCAACTAAGGCCATGGTAAAGTTTCTAACCTATTTTTTGCGAATACAATTGCTTGTTTGTTCTGATTCCTTTAAATAAGTATGACATCAAAATTGTTTTTACTAAATGTTATAAATTAATCACAAATATTTTTAAGACATTCTGAAAGTTGTAGAGGCTAGGCGCTGTTGCTCAAGATAACTCTGGTTCTATTATAAGGCTGGCATTATCTGTAGTTACGCCATTATAGCACGTTCCAATTCAAACGTTATGCAGGTCACAATACCGTTTTGTAGCAGGATTTTAAATTGGAATATAATACATTTTAATTTAACATATACTCTCAAATTTATAATATTTTAATTTGAATAAAATAATAATTATAATAAACAACTTTATTTTGGGAAAATTTCAATTATTTCCAAATTAAATGTTACATATATATATATATATATATATATATATATATATATATATATATATATATATATATATATATATATATATTATATTATATTATATTCCGGTTTGACATCAATAAACTAAAAATAATTCATAATAGAAATTATTATGATTGATAATTCATTATCAACTTGAAAAGAAATGTTTGTGTCTGTATATAGGTAACAAATGAAATTAAAGGACAATGATATTGAATTCTTGATAAAATATATTTGTTTTATTAGTGCAATAATATTTTATAAATATTTGTGGCTCTCATTAACAATAATCAGAAATTGGAACATCATAATTGATGTAATTAACGTTATTGTTTTTTTAAAGAAATAACGAAATATATTTTATAGAAAATATAAAAATTAGCGTAATTTTTCAGCAGGAAAAACACTTTATATACCTACCTTAAACTGACAGAGTGAACTCAACAATACGTGTTACTTGTGTCGTACTTTGTCCTTGGTAAATATTTGTTATTTATGATATATGATTCATTATATATCATTTCTATTTTAAATTCAACCTATTTCGTATTTAATAAATTAATATAAATCATATTTACACATTTATCTTGTTTAAGTTCAATTTAGTTGCTTGTTGTATTTTTTAAACAGCGTGGCTGCTTTTCGTATAGTATTCTTATCGATTTATTTCAACATTTCGGGTATCCTCGATATTAAGACAGAGTATTAAGTTATCGGAGACCCTCTTTTATGAAAATACTATAGATTTTAAAATCGTGTGCTCACGTTTCAATTTATTTTGACTACGAGTATATCCTCGATATTGAGATCCATTAATGGATTAGTGGAGGCCATTTTTACAAAACTACTGTAGATTTAAAAATCGCGCGCTCGTGTATCGATTAATATTAACTTTTCGGATATCTTCGATATTAAGGATAAACAGTTTGTTAAAAAATTCTTTTCTGCCATTTTATTTCTATGTTCATTAGCATTAAGCGATATTAATAGTCAATAGAAATGCACATGCGTGATCGAAAAGCCAATAATAAATCATGAATTTGCGTACGTTATAACTTGATAAATGATCCTTGTTCCGAAGAATCCTGTAATAATAATAGTTAATCGAATTGCTAGGTATTTCTTGATTATCATCTTCAAAAACTAATGTGCGCTCACTATATCGATGAAACAGAACCTACGATAACTTAATAATGGTACTCAATACCGAGGATATATAGAAAATCAAAATAAATAAAATCAATAAATAAATAAAATAAACGTGACCGCGCGATCATAAAATTGATAGTATTTTCTACTTGTTTTTAATTTCTTAGGAAGTTCTTATCAGTGCATTAAATGAAGGGCAATAAATAATTTCCGTTATAATATTCACTTTCATTTATTATGTAAACGTTTCGGGGAAAATCATAATTCATACTTAAATGCACACTTACACAAACATGTAAACAATATCAATAAACAATTTTCAACAATATCAATATCTTATAATTCTCTCCCATTGTCAATGCTACAATAATATTTCTGATATTTTTAATAATTTAAACCAACTAAATTTAGCTGGGAACATAGTTCATTTACTAACAATTGTTATGAGTCCAAATATAAACTTATTTGATCTTTGTACCACTTATCCTATATTTGTCTTTCTGTTTTTCCTGGCTATCTATTATTTTCAGTTTTAATTAGTTTATTTCTCTTTTAAGCTGTGTTTTTTTTTCTAATTTTTTCTATTTTGTATAAAATAAATATATTACTATTGATATTATTATGAGTGTTGTACGTTAATTTTGTTGATTATATCAGCATAATATGTTTCCAGATTTTTTGTGTCCGTTTTATAGTTCACTATTGATAGCAATTTCATAAAAAGGGCCTTTGCTAACCCAAAAGCTGACTTCAATACCGAGAATAACATAATTATGCGAACATGACTATACTAATTTATCGGAATCGAAAACAGATGAATTTAAAATGAAAAAAACTTGAATTTGTCTTGGAAAAGGTTTATTTTGAAAAGGTTGAATTTGATTCGGAAACAGTTTAATTTGACTTGGAAAAGCTTTAATTTGACTTGAAAATGGTGAATTTGACTTGGAAAAGGTTGAATATGACTTGAAAAGGCTATAATTATAATTTTATATATTATTACTCCGTATAAAATTGTTTGTATTATTATAAACAGCACTTATTATTTACAATAAGAAAATTATTCAAGTCAGTGTATAAGAGTGTGGAAAAATTAAAATTACAGTCATAAACAACTCAATCGCAATTTCTGAGGTTATATTTAATGATTAATATATTCATATTCAGTAATTAATCTATGTTATAGCAATAATTAAATTGGGATACGAGATAATAAAAATTAATTCATATTAAAATCTTACAATTAAATACAAATTGAAAAAAAAAGATAGGATAGACATTAACTGCTATTTAGGTAATTAGGTTTGATCAAAATATTAATCAACGGAAATGGTTTCGGTGAAAATTTGCATCATTGGATATAAGTATATTCTTCTTGTTCCTGTATGACATTTATTATTTTAAATACAGCACATTTTAAATTCATTCAGTCCTGGAGTCCAAAGGATGTTCTGAGCTGATAAGTGACAGATAAGACACGCAGAGCGATATAAATACCAACTGGACATAGATAACGCTTCGTGAGCGTTCGGCAGAAGTCGGCTATACTCGGCCGCCTAATGGAAAGTCCACAGAGCTAGGTCACAATATCTAGGGCGACCCGTTTTCAGGCACGTAATCCGTTTCCTCGCCTTCCCATTTTCACTTTTACAATCTCTACAAGTGCCTGCTGCTCTACTGCGCTTGTTTATGTTTTCTTAATGAAGGAAGTGCTTATTTTAAAGAGGATCAGCGGCTTTTCATCTACGTCCACCCCGCCCTATGTTTATTTAATAGGATAAAGTATTAGGTCGTTCGAATCGCCAAATCCTTCTCGTGAATACGGACGGCAGTTTTTTTTTCTCTCTTTTTATTATTTCCTCATCGAAAACGGAAATTTCTATAATCCAGAATTTAAATAATTTTTATGATTATATAAAATTAATAACACTATCCAGTAGTTTCCATAACCAGTCTTTTGTGGGTTTAACAAACAACAGGGACTCCAATTTAAGAAGGAAGGCCTATCCTAATAAGTGGGAGGGTCTAAATTTATTCTCTGAGTTCACTACGAAATAAAAGTCTCTAGCCGGTACCGTTTTTTGACTCCAGAGAGCTGATATGCTGCACAACAAACTTGTTCGGTCACTACTGCCTCTAATGTATTAATATTTTTAAAATTTAATGCTGCTCCTCTCGGGTATATATATTTTTTTTATTATCCTTAGTATAGTGTTGGGGTTCATATGATAAAACAGAACAAAACAAAAACAGGACAAATTGAGACAATCTATAATCTATTTACAAAAATAATAAATAATATGTTTCCATATCAATATATTATTATAAAAATAAGTAACATTTCATTCATAAGATATATATCATAGAAAATTAAAATGATAAGAATTTATTTTACATTTTTCATGAGATTTGAGAATAAATCTCAAAAGAAAATAATTTTATAATTTATTTATACAAAAAGTTATAGATAGAATCCCACAAATGATAAATTGAGGGAATATTTCAGGCAAGTTGCCGGTATGAAAATATAAGCTACAAGTCAATAAATGCTTAATTATTGATGCTGTCACAGAAAGGGTCAGATAAATATTGTATCAAACCGATGGATATACACTTACAGATGGAGAAAATTCATCAAGCGTTTAACACAGCTTTCCATCTAGCTTGTAAAACAAGCAGAATAAATTTATAATAAATAATTTTTTTATTTATTAATTTTTATTATTATAAATATTTTATAAACTGGAGAATTCACAACTGTACAAGAATATATAACAAGTAAATTTAATAATTAGAACATTAAACCTGATTTAGATGTGAGATAAAGCTACCAGTGAGTAGCACTTGGACGACTATTCTGTTAGTAGATCCGGAGGCCATCTTCTTTTCAGATACCTTAGAGGATTATCGAGAATAGTTTGGGATGAAAGGTATCAGTAAATATAAAGTTATTTTTTTATCATTTCTTCGCTTCATAACGTTTTGTCCTAAACTCTCAGTACAAATCAAATCTCAGCTTGTGATAACTTTTTTTCGATTATAGAAAAGAGGTTTTCGGCAATTCGCAAGAAAAAAAAATGAATATTTGTTTCCTAAATGTTTCTTGAAAAAAAAATCCATAAAATATGGCAAGATAATACATTTTTAGTTAATACTAATGCGATACTTTTGAATAAAATAAATATAGCATTATCGTGAAAATACAGTTATAAATATTGACTTTGAGAATTTTGTAGTTTTATAAAATTCTCGAAATGGTACTTTATTTTGTAGTCATTCTTTATCAGAATTCGAAAATTTCTTAAAAATATAATAGCTTTAGAAATAGTTAAATAAAAATGAACCATCACTAGCATTAACAATTATTTTTATTTGCTTCTGTTGATTGGCGTTTTTATTTTAAATAAAACTGGCTTACCTTATTACATAGATAAAGTAGACATAGATAAAGTCTACCGAATCGGTTGTCGCCTCAATGTCATTCTTTTGAAAAGAACACTACTTCTCGTTTCAAGTTGCTACTAAGTTATATACAAATGCATTTTACCGCTTTCTATAGTATGGAAAGAAGTAGGATGAATTTATTTCCGCGAACTTACTTATGACTTAACAGTAAATAGTTGACGAACATCGGTTCTTTTCCATTTCTGAGATCATTCATTTAAAAGAATATTGTTATAGGCCAGTCAGTACTGGATTTGAATGATACAAAAGTTGGAGTAGATGCTTTTTTTTTTTTAACTTGTTTATATGGGTGCAAATATTCAACAAACAAAAATGCTAACACGGGTAACCTCGAGAGAACTTTTGACAGTCGATAAACCTAGAGATTTTAGAACTTTTCCTATTTTTTCGCCTATAATTCCTAAACGGTGTATTTAATCGAAAAAGTCATAGAACAATAAATTAAATACAGTTAAATTCGGCGTCGAATGATTACCACAAAATAATAATTTGGTTAAGATGTGTGGTCATAGAACGGCGATTTTTTTCAACTTTGTCAGAAACTGAAACAGAATACTTACCATATATGAGCATGGGAATGAGTAATTATTTTAAAATTTCTTGTTCTCTATTAATTTTTCTTCCAAAGAAAATGTTATTTGAATTTTCTGAACATCAAGAGACACATTTTCATTAAGGATTAACACAACATGTGCACTGTTCTACTTGACTTCATCTCCGGTCTATCTGTTGAAATCCATTGAGCTCCATTGGCCAGAGCTAAACGCCACGAGTTGACAGGCGACCCTCGAATTGGACAACCCCTATCCGATAATACTGCCACCCTCTCATTCCCCCTCCTCTTCGTGCCACAGATCATCCCCAGCATCCGATACTGCAGCGGATCTGTCCGGAAAGTCGAGAATGAAATTTTACGGCCCTTTTATCTCCCTCGCGATAAATTATACTAAAAAGGCTTCTGCTTCGCAGGCTGTAAAATTGAAGTGTTGGATTTGGAAGGAGCTCTCCTAGAGCCAAGTGGCTTGCTCTCGAATCTGATTTAGGTTTCCTTCTTCTGGCTGAAGCACCACAGACTATTGTTTTATTTTTGAAATTAATTGAGATTTATTTTATATATTATTTATATATATGGATTATATATATATATATATATATATATATATATATATATATATATATATATATATATATATATATATATTTATATATATATATATATATATATATATATATATATATATAAAGTACTTCTAAGACATATTTTAAAATAATTAATAGAACAGTTAAAAAAAAGTATGATATTTTAGATACCTATATCAAAGCTGATGTAATGAGATTTCGAAAAAGAAAAGTCGATTTCCTCAACAAAATTACAGAATTTATAAAAAGCTTGATAAACTGAAAAAAGATACATATAGATAGTCCATGGAAGAAAGGGCAAGAGCCAATTTTTTTCCGAAATGGAATTGTGTTCTTATCGTGCAATTATGTAGAATTAGACGGAAAATTTTTAGCACTTCGTTTGCTTCATCGCTTAAAATTTCAAACGCATGTGTGGCAATGATTAAATTATTCTCTTTTTGTAAAATAGACTATATTTGCCACAATTTGAGCTCAACCATAGATCTGTAGGCATAATCTTTCCCGAGGTACAGTACAGGTACACTTCAAATATAGAACATTTTTCCAAAAATTGATATTTTAAATTCTGGGTTAACTTTTGTGCCAAATACTGGGTAAAACATAGAAGAAAATTTGTGCGGAAATCCTATTTTCTCGTGTTTTTTTATTTATTATTCTTAAAAAATATTGAGTCAGTCAGTGAGTCTACAGCCATCACTATCTATTTGAATTTAAACCTAATAGATTTGCCACAACTTCACTTGTAACAATTTTCCTAGTAGGATCTGCATTTTCCCTAATATTTGGTTAAAAAATTGACCCAAAATTTAAAATATCGCCTTTTGTAAAAAATGACCAATTTTCGAAGTCCTGTTTCTAGGGAACGATGAAACCTGAAAATTTATGGTTGAATACAAATTGAAGTAAATTTAGTCTTCTTTAAAAAAGGTAAGAATAATTTATTCGTTTACAAACTAGAAATTAAAAGCAAAAAAAAACAAAAGAAGTGCGAACATTTTGCTGTTTTTAGCGTATATCTCAGAATAAGACAAGACATTTTTTTTTAAAACTCCAGATTTAGCACCCCATAAAACATACAGACCCGCAGAGGAACCGACTACTTGAAAATTTTCTCAGAAAGGGGCTTTTACAGTTCTGTTTTACTGGGTTAATTATAGTGGAATGGGGGAACTACAAACATTAAAATTTGATTTTCTAGAAATGCATTCTGGAGAACTAACTTTACTCCCGTGGACTCTTCGTATATATTTAGGACACAGTGTCCAACTATAAATCAATTATATAGAGTGACTATTGCCTTAGTTCTGGACGTCACTTAGTTCAAAAGCGTTCCACACATTCTAGGCAATATAGATTTCACTTTAAACATTAGTCTACGTCACAAACACCATCTTATTATTTAATCCTTCCTTTTTGACGGAATTTTGATCGCCAAATCTATCGGATTAAACTCAATATGTGCTCCCTTTAATCTACTTTAATATACTCATGGCATTCCAGGAAGGCCAGCAACCTTAACAACTACAGATCCTTTGTAGCAATCAAACCAACATTTATTATAGTAATTAAATGGAAGGAATTTTTTTTTAAATCGTTTAAAAAATAAAAAAATATGATAAAAAACTTAGACTATTTTACTCATTTTTGAACAATTGAAAAATCCGGAAACATATTCGTATCTATTCATAACTGATATGGGGCCGCCAATATATTCCAGGAGGCTGTCATCACGTCAGGCCGCAAAAGTGGGAGGTGTTTGATCCTGCGTTACGGACCGTGACAATAGAAATGGAAGTATTGCCAGTTCCATGTCCCACGCATTTTCTGCTTTATTAAGCTGTATCCAAAGCAGAAAATTTAATAGAGTTACATGCAAACAGGTGGAGGCGGTTCGCGTAGAGTTTGAAGCAGCATGACGTTCGGGGAGGAAGGTGGCAAACAGGCCATAAAATCAGTAACCTAACATGTGATAAGGCCCCAAGCATGTCACTATAAAGACTTGCATTGTGATTACATGCCGACAGATAACAAATATATTTATTTTAAAGTGTTTCGACTGCAAGGGTCATTATATTTAAACAAAAATACGATAACGAATTAATACAGAGCCACAACTGACCTACTACAAAACACAAATCTCCAATAGAATGATGCTCGACTTGGACCAGTGGCCTAGCAATAGTCCCACCAAAATTATAAAATACTTTTACTTTCTGATCTGTAAACAATAATTACTACTTATCAAACTATTTGAATGTTCTCCCATACATAATATATGTTGGCTTAGAAAATATTATATACAGAGAGGGCTCGACGACATCCCTGGCCGTAGTATATTTCTTAATACCAGATCCTTGGATGGACTTCCTCCCTCCACCTCTCCCCGAAGCGCAATCCTGGCTACACTACTGACTTAGACACAACCCACATGCTTATAAATACTCGGAGAAGACTAAAAGTAGTTTTATGAAGTTCCTGCTTCACTAACCAGACAGTATTGACAGCGCGAGAATAGAAACTGTGGAACTGCAGCATCCCCATTTCCAATTGATATTACCAATAACATTCAATATAATGAGTCTTATTATCTTTATACTTGTGTAAAAAATAATTCTTAAGCTTAATGCCTGTAGCCATAGCATAGTTTATGAAAAAGTTACAAAAATCTTTGCATGGAACTGTGTACTTTCCCAGTTCTACCGGCGAGGAGTAATGCATCCGAGCATAGAGAGCTGCACGGAAGGCTGCGAGGAGAAAGAGCACTGTCGATCTCACAGTGCCGACTCTTGCGCACTAGTGGAAGATAGTATTTTTTTTACACTATATGTCTTGTGCTTAATAAGCATATAGGCACCATATTCTCGTATGTGATTCAAATGCAATAATAATAATTATAAATTCTTTATTAATAAGAATCAACAAATAATGAAATGAATAAATAAATAAAATAATAATAAAAAAAAGACGAAATTATAATAAATCATAATGGCATAACTTTTATACCTTTAAACAAAAACAAACTTCCAATATTAATCAATTAAAAATAAATATAGTTAAAGAAAATTAATAAATAATAATCGGAAAAGTACAAACAATGTATTAATACGTAATTAGGAACAAACTTTAATTGAAGATAAGGAATACCTATTAACAATTCATTTGAAATTTAATACCCAGAAAATGACTGAATAGATGGGATTTGAATGTAGGAAGAGTAATGGAGCGACTGGTGGAAGAAGGAATGGAATTCCATGAGGATGAGAATCGGATAAGAAAATATCGATCAAGTGCTGCGGATCGGTGGGATTAGATCGTTATTCTACTTCTAGCTAATCTATTTGTTTAATTTTTTTCGGTTTTTAATTAAAAGAAAACTTTAGCCATGGTCTTGCACCCCCATCTTTTCGCGCAAATTGATACAAGAAGAATGAATTTCATTTTCAAAATAAATTTATCAAGTTTGAACTGTAACAATTTATGTTATTATAAGTTTAAAAAAAATGTTTGATTTTGTTCTTTTAGGATTTTAACAAGTTTCTGATTAAATTTTCTTTTTATACACATTATTTCCTTTTGCAGAATTATAAAACAAAGGCTACAAATTTTCTGGAGCAGCACCCCACTAATTTTATCTACGTGCCGCCACTGCAAGACAGCCTATTAATAAGACAGAACAGAGTTTTGTTCTCTGTGAGAATTCACATGTCACTCAGACTTGATTCATTTATTAGCTTATTTCTTGATTCATTTATTAACTTGATTCATAATTTGAGGCGTATGATTCCATGATTTATGTCCATTTTACAATATTTTTATTTTATTCTTTAACTGTTTTTGTTTTAGATTATCTTGAGATGAAAGGATTTCTTCCAAGAATTCCTTTCAAGACCACTAACTGTTAAACATAAAGAAAAACAAGAAATCAGACGGCCGATTTTGGAAATAGATGACTGATTTATCATCATTTTCTATATTACTTGATTTTTTTAACTTAGTTTTTAGATAGTACTAAGAGATGGCATATCTTAAAAATATCGATGGTGCTTTATTAGTGATACACAACTACTACAAGAGCCTTCGACCGGATAGGACACTATGGCTTGTTTTTCAAGCACGAAACTCATTTACTCCAATCCGAATACCTAATCCTTCGATCCTATTTCTTTAAACGTTTCTTCAGAGTTCGCTGTGGAACAGATTACTCCAACTGCTAGCCGAAGAGGCTTGTGTTCCGCAAGACAGCGTCTTCGGTCC